>JAXCGZ010002685.1:0-40643 GCA_037179515.1 Halocaridina rubra
AGTTCGTTTTTCTCGCTTGTATTAAATGCATATTTCAACGATTTTTACTATTATTTTGTAGACGTGCTAATTTAAACTCGCGTAAATTGCAAGGTGATTGTATATTAATTAGGAAATGACAAAAAAAAAAAGTGAAATAATAGTAATACTAAAAGAAAGAAAATACTTAATAAAATTTTTTTAAATAGGAATAAATCAATTATGTATATAAAGAAAATAATAAAAAAGAACTTATGTTATTTCCAAAATTACATTTTTTAAACTTGAATATATATATATATATATATATATATATATATATATATATATATATATATATATATATATATATATATATATATATATATATATATTTATTTACACAGTGATCCTTCGCTGGATCATGTTTCTTGGTTCGCGTTTTCACTTTACAACGGTTTTTTTTTGCCAAATTATTATTTTTTTTTAGGGGTATATGCAAAAATATTAAAATATAAAAAAAATTAAAAATTCTCAGTATTTTTATTCTTTTTTATTGAAAAAAACATATTTCATTATCTAATTGATAAAAAAAAATTATTTCTCAGACTACGAATAATAAAACAGTAAAATATAGTAAAATAAACGTAAATTTAGATATACGTACATACAGTATAACTCACAGTATTGCATCATGCGAAATAGTGTCCGATAGCGTACAATGTATTGGGGTCGCAGCTACGTGAGCTAGCATATATATTTATATTTCCAGTAGTTTCATGATTTTACTGATAAAAAAAAATGTATTTCTTAGCCTAAGAATAATAAAACAGTAAAAAATAGTAAAAAACATAAATACTAACAGTATTGCAACATGCAAAATACGATACCGCTATCAGCGTTTCGGACAAATGCTCGTTCAGTCTAACTCACGTGTGCGTCGTTCATGTTGTGCTTGTTAATACGTTTTGCTTGTGTCCGATAGCGTACAATGTATTGGGGTCGCAGCTATGTAAGCTAGCATATATATTTATATTTTCAGTAGTTTCATGATTTTATTGATAAAAAAAACGTATTTCTTAGCCTAAGAATAATAAAACAGTAAAAAATAGTAAAAAACATAAATACTAACAGTATTGCAACATGTAAAATACGATACCACTATCAGTGTTTCAGACAAAGGCTCGTTCAGTCTAACTCACGTGTGCGCCGTTCACGTTGTGCTTATTAATGCGTTTTGCTTGTGATATTTTTACTCGCATATTTTAATCTTTGCAATGCCTCCCAAGCATCCTTCATCTTCTAAGGCTTCTTGTAATGAGCCTAAGCAGCAAAGGAAAATGTTAACCATAACAGATAAGGTAAGTTTACCTATCACGTACATATAAATTTACGTTGCATGCTGTTATTTATAAAGTAAAGGGTGGTTTTTTAACAGTGCAGGGAGGGTTTATACAGTAAAAGTAAAAATAATTGTAAAATACCTATGTACATGAGTATGTCATATAAATTTATGCTTGCATGCTGTTATTTATGAAGTAAAGGTGGTTTGTTAACAGTACAGGGAGGGTTTATACAGTGTATACGGTGTAAATGTAAAAATAAATTAAAATATCTATGTACATATAAGCTGACCCTACTCCGCGATTTTCCTGTCTCGCGCCGGGTTCCGGAACGGAACCCTCGCGATAATGGAAGAAACACTGTATATATATATATATATATATATATATATATATATATATATATATATATATATATATATATATATATATATATATATATATATATATATATATATACAGTGATCACTCGCTATATTGCGGTTCACCTTTCACGAATTCAGGGCATTGTGGGTTTTTTTTGGCAAGCTTTCTCTTTTTCTGGGTATATGCAAGAATATTAAAATATTAAAAAATTTAAATTTTCAGTATTTTAATGATAAAAAAAAATTCCCAGCCTATGAATGATAAAACAGTAAGAAATGGTAAAAAAAAAAAATGTAAACATGTAACTCTGCACCATAGAAAGTACGATACCGGTATCGGCGTTTCGGAAAACGCAAAGGGTCGCACCTACGTGAGCTACCACATATTAAAATTTCACGTATTTTGATTATCTTATTGATAAAAAAATTTATTTCCTAGCCTAAGAATAAAACAGTAAAAAATAGCAAAAAAACATAAACTTAAACATGTAACTCGTAGCATTGCACCATGTAAAATATGATACCAGTATCAGCATTTTGGAAAACGAAAAGGGTCACACCTACGTGAGCTAGTACATAATAAAATTTCCAGTATTTTCATTATTGATAAAAAGAGTATTTCCTAGCCTAAGAATAATAAAATAGTAAAAAACTTAAATTTAAACATATAAGTCAAGCAGAGCAACACGTAACATACTGTACGATATCGTACACTGTATTGGCGTCTTGGAAAACGCAAAGGCATGCACCTGTGTGAGATAGGTCATGGGATGCTATTGGCTGAAAGGGTGGGAGACGACGAATCACAGGATTGTTTTTCTGTATGTTCTGTATCATGGGGTCTGATTGGCTTTTTGATTGAAACTTGGTTCTTCCAGCATCTTTCATTGTCTCGCCTCACCCATTCAGTCTAAGTCACATGTGCGCCATTCGCTTTGTTCTTATTAATACGTTGTGCTTGTGATTTTTTTTAATCACGTTTTTCAACCTCTGCAATGCCTCCCTTGCGTCCTTCATCTTCCAACGCTTCTGGTAGTAAGTCTAAGCGACAAAGGAAGATGTTGACTATAGCAGATAAGGTAAACATAAACAAGCCGAAAAGGAAGCCTCTCCTCAAGACATTCCGGTGTCTAAAAAATTACTCCCCTGATATCTTTTGTGAAACATTAATCAACAACACAAATGCACTTAATAGAATTAAATACACAGATAACGTCGATTTGCAGGTTGAGATTTTAACAAAAGTCTTCCTTGAATGCTTAGCAAGTTGCGCACCCATTGTAACAAGAAAAATAACCCGCCCCTCAGCCCCCTGGCTAACTAATGACATCAAAGAGGCAATGCAAATCAGAAATCAAATACAAAAAGAGCTAAAAATGAATAGATATGATATGACTCTCCGAGAACGTTATAAAACAGAAAAGAAACGTGTCAGATCTCTCATCAGTGTAAGTAAAAAAGACTTTTACAAAAAACAATTTAATGACTCTAGACATGATACAGCAGCAACATGGAAAGTGATAAGAAGCATGATACCAAATGAAAAGAGTACCTCAGAAAGTTATGAAAATATTACGGAGTTGAAAGACAAAGCAGATAACTTTAATAACTATTTTGCTAACGTTGGCAAAAATACATATGAAAAAACTCAAGAAAACATCAACTCAGTGAATATGAGTAATTGCTTAAATGACAATTCTTCCAATGAAAACACAAGAGAGTACTTCAAGATAACTCCTATAGATTGTGCTACCCTAATTCTTACCATAAAGAGCCTAAGAAACTCTGGCTCTTATGGTTCAGATGGTATACCATTTCAGTTCATCAAAGATGCTCTACCCATGATTGCATCCTATATTCTAACTATTATGAACACTTCCATTGTTACTAAAAAGTTTCCTGACTCTTGGAAAATATCACATGTAATACCTCTGCATAAAAAGGGGGACAGAGAAGATGTGACAAACTATCGTCCCATTTCCCTGCTACCCATTTTCTCTAAAATATTAGAAAAAATTTTTGCATGCCAACTTATGTCATATTTAGAATCAAATAGACTACTAACGTTTAGCCAACATGGTTTCAGACCAAAACTCTCGAAGGAAACTGCACTGCTTAAAGTTACGAATAGTATATATAATAATAGATATGAAAAAAATATCTTTACTAATTTTACTAGACTTATCAAAAGCCTTCGACAGTGTAAACCATGAAATTCTTTTAAGTAAATGTATTAACTTAAATATTGATCCAAGCTGGTTTAGCGAGTATCTATCTAATCGTAAACAGTCCATATGTCTTAACAACATTATCTCTGTGCCAAAAAATGTATCATTTGGTGTTCCACAGGGATCAGTACTTGGTCCTATCCTCTTCTCCATTTACGTAAATGATCTATCTTCTTTCATTTCTGACTGTCTAGTCGTACAATTTGCAGATGACACTCAACTACTCCTTAGTGGTGATATTAATAACCTCAAAGAGCTAACTTTAAGAGCAGACAACACTCTGTCAAAAATTAAAACCTATTTCCAAGAAATTGGGCTGTTAATTAACGAAAGTAAAACACAGTGCATATTTATTGGTTCAAGGTTCCACATAGCACAAATTCCAGAAAACACAACAATTAATTTTTGCGACAATATTATCACACCTAGCAAAACAGTCAAAAACCTAGGAATTCACTTTGATAACCACATGTTGTTTGATTCCCATATAGATAAAGTATGCAAAAAGGTTACAGGAACATAAATGTAATTATCACGTATAAAAGACAATTTTGAGACTACCACTCGAATAACTGTTGTTGAATCTCTAGCACTAAGTCACATTAATTACTGCACAACTGTTTGGGGAGCTACCACTAAGACTTAGATAAACAGAATACAGAAGCTTATTAATTTTGCAGCTCGAGTTGCCCTGGGAGGAATAAGAAAATATGACCACATCACACCAGCTCTCAATAAACTTGGGTGGCTGCGGGCAGAAAATAAGGTCGCTTATGCTATTTATGTTTTTGTATTCAAAATTTTAGACCATCATTATCCTAGCTGGCTATTTGATTTAAAAACAGTCAGGGATATAAGGGGAACCAACACAAGACAGAGCAGTGAGCTCTTTATTCACAGAACAAACACAGAAGCAGGTTCAAAGATGATCACTATCAAAGGGCCAACACTCTGGAATAATATTCCAGAGCATCTTAAAAATGCATCCTCCTTCACAGCTTTCAAAGGCAAACTATATAGTTTTCTTTTGGACAAATAGTTGCTGCTCATTAAGAACTAATTATTCTCATTGTAAGGAAACAAATATGGAAATGATGCCAATAATAATGATCCTGTATCTAGTGGCATACTTACTACTTTATTATTAACATTATTGTTAACATTTTTATTACAGCATCATTATTTTCTATGAAAGCTACATTTAATTTAACCATATGTCTAACCCTCTTATTTATTAGTTTAATTACATGTCTACTTATAAGTTACTATTAATGTTGAATAACCATTGTACAAAATGGAACTAAATGTTTTGATTGATTTGATTGGAAGGAAGAAGGTTTGTGGATGTCGGCCAGCATTATGGCCTCAATGAATCTACTGTTCGATACATCAAAAAGGACGATGCAAATATCAGGAAAACAGCAACTATTTCATTTAGTAAAACAGCGAAGAGGGTCATAACACCCCGCAATAAGATAATAGTGCAGATGGAATCTGCTTTGGCCATGTGGTTTGCTGATTGCAGAAAGAAGAATATCGGCGTAGACAGCAATATCATACAAACAAAGGCGAAGAAGCTGTACGAGACATTCGCTGCAAACGAACCCGACAACGACAGTGGAAAGGAGGAGAGGGAAGAAGATATCAACGACCCACAACCAGGACCCTCCAGCGATTCTCCACCAAGGAAACAATCATTCGTGGTAAACAAGGGATGGTTCGCCAAATTTCAAACACGCTATGACCTAAAGAGCATTTCAGTTTATGGCGAAGCTGCCTCTCCAGATACATCTGCAGCCGAAGATAATGTGAACAACGACTTTAAGAAAATTATCGCTGAAGGAGAATATGCTCCTGAGCAAGTGTTTAACATGGATGAGACTAAGTTACTTTGGAAAAGAATGCAGTCTCGCACTTTTCTCTTCAAGGAAGAAGCTAAAGCCCCAGGATTTAAAGCACACAAAGACCGCGTTACCCACGTCATATGCGGGAATGCTGCAGGTTTCATGTTAAAGCCCGTGCTTATCTACAAGTCTAAGAACCCTAGGGTTTTGAAGAATAAGAATAAGAATCTGCTGCCAGTGTATTGGATGCATAACCCTAAGGCCTAGATCACGAGAAGCCTCACATTGGCACATTGGACTGGTTTCACCAATGCTTTATCCCTCAGGTCAAAGTTTATCTTGCTGAAAAGGGCCTTGAATTTAAAGTCCTTCTTTTGATGGATAATGCTGGTGGCTACGCAACTGATCTCAAATATGACGGTGTTCAAGTAGAGTTCCTGCCACTGAATACGACATCACTGATTCAGCCTACGGACCAAGGTGTTATTCGTGCGTTCAAGGCCCTCTACACACGAAATGCTCTGGCGAACCTGGTTGAATCCATGGATTCGGACAAAGAATTCTCAGTGAAGACTTACTGGCGTAATTATACGATTGCTACATGCCTTCAAAATATTCAAAATGCAATCAGAGAAATGATGCTGGCCACAATCAATGCCAGCTGGAAGAAATTGTGGCCTGAGGTCAACAAAGACTACTAAGGATTCACTCCTGACGAAGTCCATAACTCGGCAGTTGCGAAAGCTGTGAAGTTGGCTGCATTTCTAGGAGGAGAAGGCTTTGAAGGTATGCCTCACGAAGACGTGAATGAACTGATCGACTGCCACTCGCAGACTTTGACTGATGAAGACTTGGAGGAAATGACAAAATCAGCGAGCGAAGAAGAGGAAGAACAACAACGAGAGGAAACGCATGAAGAAATCGAAGAACCTGGCCTTACACTTGAATGTCTGGCAGCCATGTATGAACATGTGAAAGCAGTCCAACTACTCTTGCAAGAACATGACGATAATATGGTTCGTTTGGTGACCTTATGTAATCTTCTCGACGATACCATGATTCCTTACAAGACCATCTTCCAACAAAAGAAGAAACAGCGACTGCAACTCCCCATTGCCATGTTCTTCTCTCACATAAAGCAGCCGTAAAGCTCTCATTAGTTGCGGAATAATTTCTTCTGGAGTCTATACACCTCATTCACGGTAAGTTTACCTATCACGTTCATATAAATTTATGCTTGCATGCTGTTATTAATAAAGTAAAGGGTGGTGTTTTAACAGTGTAGAGAGGATTTATACAGTAAAGGAAAAAATAAATGTAAAATACCTATGTATATATTGTGATCCTACTTCGCAGATTTTCACCTATCGCGGCAGGTCCCAGAACCAAACCCCCGCGATAAACGAGGGATCACTGAATATATATATACAGTGAACCCTCGCTATATCGTGGTTCAACTTTCATGAATTCAGTGCATCATGGTCTTTTTTGGCGAGCTTTTTAATTTTTGTTTTTCTGGGTATATACAAGAATCCACACTATGTAAAAATATCAAAATTTTCAGTATTTTCATTATTGAAAAAAAAAAAATCTATTATTTTACTGATAAAGAAAAGTATTTCCCAGCCTAAAAATAATAAAACAGTAGAAAATAGTAAAAGACAAATTTAAACATGTAACTCTGCACCATAGAAAGTACGATACCAGAATTGGCGTTTCAAAAAACGAAAAGGGTCGCACCTATGTGAGCTAGCACATATTAAAATTTCCAGTATTTTCATTATTTTATTGATAAAAAAAAGTATTTCCTAGCCTAAGAAAAATAAAACGGTAAAAAATAGTAAAAAAATTAAATTTAAACATGTAACTCACAGTATTGCACAATGTAAAATACTGTACGATAGCATACACTGTATTGGCGTCTTGGAAAACGCAAAGGGTCGCACCTACATGAGATAGTGCAAGGGATGCTATTGGCTGATGGGTGGGAAATGACGAATCAAAGAATTGTTTTTCTGTATGTTGTATATCATGGGGTCTGATTGGCTTTTTGATTGAAGCTCCATTCTCCCAGCATCTTCCATTGTCTCGCCTCACCCATTCAGTATACTCACGCGTGCGCCATTCGCGTTGTGCTTCTTATGTTTTGCTTGTGATTTTGTGAAACTTTCGTATTTCAACCTATTCAATGCCTTCCAAGCGTCCTTCATCTTCTACAGCTTCTGATAGTAAGCCTAAGCGGCAAAGGAAGATGTTGACCATAACAGAAAAGGTAAAACTGTTAGATATGCTGAAGGAAGGAAGAAGGTTCGCAGATGTCGGCCGCCATTTCGGCATCAACAAATCTACTGTTCGATACATCAAAAAGGACGTGGCAAATATCAGGAAAAAAGCGACTAATTACTTTAGTAAAACAGCGAAGAGGGTCGTAACACCTCAAAATAAGATAATAGTGCGGATGGAATCTGCTTTGGCTATGTGGATTGCTGATTGCAGGAAGAAGAACATCAGCTTAGACACCAATATCATACAAACAAAGGCGAAGAAGCTGTACAAGACATTTGCTGCAAACGAACCCGACGACGCTGTGGCGACCGTTAGGAGGAGGAGAGAGAAGATATTGACGACCCACAACCAGAACCCTCAAGCAATTCTCCACCGAGGAAACAATAGTTCGTTGCAAGCAGGGGATGGTTCGCCAAATTTCAAAAACGCTTTGGCCTAAAGAGCGTTTAGGTGCATAGTGAAGCTGCCTCTGCAGATACAGCTGCAGCCAAAGAATATGTAATGAACAACTTTAAGAAAATTATTGAGGAAGGCGAATATGTTCCTAAGCAAGTCTTTAACATGGATGAGACTGGGTTATTTTCGTATGAGAATGCAGTCTCGCACTTTTCTCTTCAAGGAAGAAGCTAAAGCACCGGGACTTCAAGTGCACAAAGACCGCATTACCCTCATCATGTGGGGGAATGCTGCGGGCTTCATGATAAAGCCCGGGCTTATCTACAAGTCAAAGAACAAGAACAACAATCTGCTGCCAGTTCATTGGATGCATAACCCTAAAGCCTGGAGCACGAAAAGCCTTTCATCGGACTGGTTTCACCAGTGCTTTATCCCTCAGGTTAAAGTTTACCTTGCAAAGAAGGGCCATGAATTTAAAGTCCTTCTTTTGATGGATAATGCTGGTGGCCACGCAACTGATTTCAAATATGACAGTGTTCAAGTAGAGTTCCTGCCACCGAATACGACATCACTGATTCAGCCTATGGATCAAGGCATTATTTGTGAGTTCAAGGCCCTCTACACACAAAATCCCCTGGTGAGCCTGGTTGACTCCATGGATGCGGACAAAGAATTCGCACTGAAGACATACTGGCGTAACTACACGATAGCTACATGCTTCAAAATATTCAGATTGCAATCAAAGAGATAAAGACAGCCACAATCAATGCCAGCTGGAAGAAATTGTGGCCCGAAGTCATCAATGACTACAAGGGATTCGCTCGTGACGAAGTCCATAACTCGGCAGTTGCGAAAGCTGTGAAGTTGGCTGCATTTCTAGGAGGAGAAAGCTTTAAAGATATGACTCACGAAGACATGAATGAACTAATCGACTGCCACTCGCAGCCTTTGACTAATGAAGACTTGGAGGAAATGTCAAACTCAGCGAGTGAAGAAGAGAAAGAACAACCAGAGGAAATGCACGAATAAGTCGAAGAACCTGGCCTTACACTCGAACGTCTGGCAGCTATGCATAAAATGTGAACGAACAACAACTGTCGCAAGAGCATGACGATAACATGGCTCGTTCGGTGACCTGCAATATTATCGACGATGCCATAACTCCTCACAACACCATCTTTGCAGAAAAGAAGAAACAGCAACAGCAACTCCCCATTACCATGTTCTTCTCTTGCAAAAAGCAGCCGTAAAGCTGTCATTGGCAGTGGAGTATTTGACTGTGGAGTATGTACACATCATTATCACCTCATTCACGGTAAGCTTACCTATCAGGTTCATATATATTTATGCTTGCACGCTGTTATTAATAAAGTAAAGGGTGGCTTGCTAACAGTGCATGGAGGGTTTATACAGTAAAGGTAAAAATACTTGTAAAATACCTATGTATATATTGTGCTACCACTTTGCGGATTTTCACCTATCATGGCCGGTCCCGGAACTGATCCCCGTGATAAACAAGGGAGCACTATATATATATATATATATATATATATATATATATATATATATATATATATATATATATATATATATATATATATATATTCACCTAGTTCTTAGAATAACGCGAAGATAGGTTCTCAGAAGTGCCGCGAATTGTTATTTTCGTGTAATTTAACAATTAATTTTCCAAAAGAAACAATGATAATGGGCATTGATACGTTCCACAACCGTCCATAGACACACTATACCAAAGATATAGGAGAAGTAAAACATATTTTATAAGTACATAACAAAGCAAAAAGACCTGTACTGTATAAAAGATCTATAGATTTAGTGTACAGTAAACAAATTAATGCACTCTATTATGAGGTGGGCAACAGGCATACATTGGGACATGCATAGTGGCGGTGAGCACGAGGATGCAAATGTTTTGCCGTATCCGTATCAGATGATGCACCCTCGCACGCTATTTCTCTGACGATATTATATCGAAAGTTTGTTTGCTGTTTGTTCTTAATGCTTTTATTCAATTTTCCTCATAATATTCGATCACATTAAGCGGTAGAAAAGGAGGAGGATGCGGGAGAACGAACCTCTATCGGCAAACGTTTTGCCACTTCTGTATCAGCTGATGCTTATCACTATTCAGGCACAATATCTTACTCATAAAATATTTATTTACTCACTCTATTTGGGGTTTATCTATTTTTCAAGATTATAGTATTCTTAATATTCCTTGGTTTTAAACATTATTCTATCTTCTTTACATATTGACCAGGCTGCACGAAATCTAAACGTAAACAAAGACAGCTGAGGGAAAAAGAAAACTATATAATTCGTTACAAAGAAAACATATATCGTACTGTACATGGGAATCTTAAATGAAAAATATATATTCTCTACACGCTATTTCCCTGACGATATTATATCGAAAGTTTGTTTGCTCTTTGTCCTTAATGTTTTTTTCAATTTTCTTCATAATATTCGATCTCATTAGGCGGTAGAAGAGGAGGAGGAGGAAGTGGGAGAACGTACCTCTATCCACAAACGTTTTGCCACTTTCGTATAAGCTGATGCACTCTCGCACGCTATTTCCCTGACGATATTATATCGAAAGTTTGTTTGCTATAAGTTCTTAATGCTTTTTATAAATTTTCTTCATAATATTCGATCGCATTAAGCGGTAGAAGAAGAGGAGGATGTGGGAGAACGAACCTTTATCCACAAACATTTTGCTACTTCCCTATCAGCTGATACACCCTCGCACGCTATATCCCTGACGATATTATATAGAAAATTTGTTTGCCGTTTGTTTTTAATGCTTTTTTTCAATTTTCTTCATAATATTCAATCGCATTAAGCGGTAGAAGAGGAGGAGGATGCGGGAGAACGAACCTCTATTGGTAAACGTTTTGCCGGTTCCGCATCAGCTGATGCTTATCACTATTTAGGCTCAATATCTTTCTCATAAAATATTTATTTACTCACTCTAGTTGGGGTTTATCTAATTTTCAAGATTACAGCATTATTAATATTCCTTGGTTCTAAACATTATTTTATCTTCTTTACATATCGACCATGCTGCACGAAATCTAAACGCAAACAAAGTCAGCTGAGAGAAAAAGAAAACTATACAATTCGTTACAAAGAAAACGTCTATCGTACTGTACATGGGAAACTTAAATGAAAAATATATATTCTCTACACGCTATTTCCCTGACGATATTATATCGAAAGTTTGTTTGCTCGTTGTTCTTAGTGTTATTTTTTTGCAATTTTCTTCATAATACTCGATCTCATTAAGCGGTAGAAGAGGAGGAGGAAACGGGAGAACGAACCTCTATCCACAAACGTTTTGCCACTTCCGCAGCAGCTGTTGCACCCTCGCACGCTATTTCCCTGATGATATTACATCGAAAATTGTTTTGCTGTTTGTTCTTAATGCTTTTTTTCCATTATCTTCATAATATCCGATCGCATTAAGCGGTAGAAGAGGAGGAGGATGGCGGAAAAGTGCTTCTGAGGCGGTCGATTATTTACTAAAATGAAATCTTTTTATTCAAATGGGCATTATTCGAGAATTTTGTATTTTTTTACCATTATTTTTTAGGGGCGTCATTCCAATTTCGCGGATTATAAACACGCGGAACAAGCGAAAAAGGTGTATATATAGAGGGAGTCCTCATGAAATGTCATTTCGAGTTTGCGACAAAGGTTGCAAATTTTTTTTTTTTAATCCATTTATATTTTATTGTTATATATTCATCATTTTTTTTTGTCTAGTTTCCCTTATCCTTCCTTCCTGGTGGTCCTCTAGGGCAGTGGTTCCCAAACTTTTCACTACCAAGGGCCCCTTTTATTTAAATAATTTTTTCCCCGGACCCCAGGATATTGAAACGTCCGTCAACTTAACATGCTGCTTTAAGAAACTAGCAACAAACTCCTCTTATCAGAAAACTAGATTAATTTCTGCAGAAAGACATATGTAAATGAAAAAATGGGAAAATATAAAGAAAGAAATACAGAACAGAACAGTGCAGAAAAAAAATTACTTTATCTTAATCTCATTAATGAGATGGGTGATGCTGTTTTGCTGCTACTATGTTTTCAATTTCAGGTTCAATGGCAGACAGTTTTAAGCGAAGATCAGGTTCCACATTCATCCTATTTCTGTATTTTGATTTTATGTAAATGAGCTGTGAGAAAGCCTGCTCACATAAATACGTAGTAGGGAATGGCATTAGATATTTCAGGGCCTTGGTTGCCAGTTCTGGGTACTCATTTTTCAATAGTAACCAAAAGTCTGATAAATTGTAATGGCTGAAACGTGATCTTAGTGAAGTGTCACATGAAAGTTCAACAAGACTATTTTCTTCTTTTGCTGTTAATTCTTTTACATCTTTTACATTTACATGAAAAGGATCCCTAATCCACTTGTTATTACCATCATGAGGAGGAAAATAATCCCTAAAACTGATCTTTAAACCTTGCAAATGCTGAATAAAAAGGCTTCTTATTTCTTCAGAAGTTCCAAGAAAGTCATAAAGTGTTGGAAAGGATTCAAACACACCACTATGCAGACGTTCAGACCACAATTCTAATTTCTTGATCATGGCTTCCACTTTATCTTCAACTTTAAAAATAGTTATGGATCTCCCTTGTAGGCTCAAATTTAGGTCATTCATATAAGTAAAGATGTCAGACATGTATGTCATAATAGCTAGCCACGAAAAGTTATTAAACCATTCTCTCCCATGAAATGATTTCCAATTTCATTAGCTATTATAAAATCATTCAAACTACACCTTGTTCCTTTTATACGCGATTTTTTTATCCACGAAATTGCAATAAAGCCCCCAAAAATAATAGTAAAAAAACTCGGAATTCGTGAATAATGCCCCCCCCCTCCATTTTTTTTTTTTTTTTTTTTCTTAAAGATTATTGTGACACCAGGATGGACCAAAAAATGATAAAATAAAACAGCCTTTATCAGGCTGTAAAGAGAAACAGATGGAGAGTGTAATGACCTGTCAGATGTGAAGGGATTATAAAAGATGTGTAATGAATATCCAGCTCTCTGCTGGGTTTTAATATACCTCTGCATTACTCTCATGATGTCTATTCCAAAAATTCTCTAGATCTTATTATTATTATTTTTTTTTTAACAATAATTTTCCTCTGATGATGATTTTGGAGATTATTATTATTATTACCCTCCCTGCACTATTAAAAAAACACCCTTTACTGCAAGCAACATAAATTTTTATGAAAGTGATAGGAAAACTCACCGTGAATGAGGTGATGATGACGTGACATACATAGGTACAGTATTTTACAATAATTTTTACGTTTACGTTTAGCATTCCATGAACTATCTCACGTAGGTGAGAGCTACTGGAAGTATAAATATATATGCTAGCTCACGTACCTATCGGACACTACATATTTCCCATGAAGCAATACTGTGAGTTATACTGTACGTACGTATATCTAAATTTATGTTTTTTACTATTTTTTACTGCTTTATTATTCTTAGGCTAGGAAATACTTGTTTTATCAATAAAATAATGAAAATTTTAATATTCACTAGGTCACGTAGGTGAGAGCCTTTGCGTTTTCCAAAACACTGATACCAGTATCGTATTTTACGTGGTGCAATACTGCTTACTATTTTTTACTGTTTTATTTTTCTTAGGCTAAAAAATACGTTTTTTTATCAATAAAATCATGAAACTACTGGAAATATAAATATATATGCTAGCTCACGTAGCTATCGGACACTATTTCGCATGATGCAATACTGTGAGTTATACTGTACGTAAGTACGTATATCTAAATTTATGTATATGCTAGCTCACGTAGCTATCGGACGCTATTTCGCATGATGCAATACTGTGAGTTATACTGTACGTACGTATATCTAAATTTATGTTTTTTACTATTTTTTAGTTTTATTATTCTTAGGCTAGGAAATACTTGTTTTATCAATAAAATGATGAAAATTTTAATATTCACTAGGTCACGTAGGTGAGAGCCTTTGCGCTTTCCGAAACACTGATACCGGTATTGTATTTTACGTTGTGCAATACTGTTTAATATTTTTTTACTGTTTTATTATTCTTAGGCTAAGAAATACTTTTTTTTATCAATAAAATCATGAAACTACTGGAAATATAAATATATATGCTAGCTTACGTAGCTGCGACCCCAATACATTGCACGCTATCGAACACTATTTCGCATGATGCAATACTATGAGTTATACTGTAAGTACGTATATCATTCAGTTATTAGTACGTATATCATTCAGTTATTAGTACAATGTATATTAATTCAAAAAATTCATTTACTTATTTGATGAATGTACAAAATCTATTGTATTTATTCATTGTAATTTGGACCAAATATTCCTTTTGTAAAGATTATACTTTTCAAAAGAGGTGGTCAATAAACGTATCTATCTAAATTTATGTTTTTTACTATTTTTTACTGTTTTATTATTCGTAGGCTGGGAAATAAATTTTTTTATCAATTAGATAATGAACTATATTTTTTTCAATAAAAAAAAATGAAAATACTGAATTTTTTTTTTTTAATATTTTAATATTTTTGCATATACCCATAAAATAAAATAATAATTTACCCAAAAAACCCCGCGATGCAGTGAGAACGCGAACCAAGAAACGCGAATAACCGGGGGAACACTGTACGTATATATATATATATATATATATATATATATATATATATATATATATATATATATATATATATATATATATATATATATATATATATATATATACACCTAGTTCTTAGAATAACACAAAGATAGGTTCTCAGATGTGCCGCGTATATTAATTTCCGAGTAATGGCATAATGTAATGAGTCATTTTCCATAAGGAACAATGATAATGGGTGACCCTTTTCGAATTTCGAAACACCGATACCGGTATTGTATTTTACATGGTACAATACTGTGAGTTGAATGTTTAAGTTTATGTTTTTTACTATTCTTTTCTGTTTTATTATTGTTAGGCTAGGAATACTTTTATCAATAATATAATGAAAATACTGGAGAGTTTAATATGTGCTAGCTCACGTAGGTGCAACCCTTTGCGTTTTCCGAAACGCCAATACCAGTATCGTACTTTCTATGGTGCAGAGTTACATGTTTAAATTTATGTTTTTCACTATTTTTTATTGTTTTATTATTATTAGGATGGAAAATATTCTTTCTTTTTATCAAAAAAATAATGAACAAAATATTTTTTCAATAAAATAATGAAAATACTGAAAACTTTAATATTTCCACATATTGTGGATTCTCAAATATACCCAGGAAAATAAAAATAAAAAAGCTCGCCAAAAAAATCACAATGCACTGAATTCACGAAAGTTGAACCGCGATATAGCGAGGGTTCAATGTATATATATATTCAGTGATCCCTTGTTTATCGCATGGGTTTGGTTCCAGGACCAGCCGCGATAGGTGAAAATCCGCGAAGTAGGATCATGATATATACATAGGTATTTTACATTTATTTTTACCTTTACTGTATAAATTCCCTTGCACTGTTAAAACACCACCCTTTACTTTATTAATAACAGCGTGCAATCGTAAATTTATGTGAAAGTGATAGGTAAACTTACCGTGAATGAGGTGATGATGACGTGACATACTCATATACATAACTATTATAATTTATTTTTACCTTTACTGTATAAACCCTACCTGCACTGTTAAAAAAAGACCCTTTACTTTATAAATAACAGCATGCAAGCGTAAATTTATATGAACATGATCGGTAAACTTACCGTGAATGAAGTGAGGATAACGTGTATAGACTCCAGAGTAAATTATTCCGCAGCCAATGACAGCTGTACGGCCGCTTTTTGCGAGAAAAGAACATGGTAATGGGGAGTTGCAGTCGCTGTTTCTTCTTCTGTTGGAAGATGGTCTTGTAAGGAATCATGGCATCGTCGAGAAGATTGCAGAAGGTTACCGAACGAACCATATTATAGTCATGTTCTTGCGAGACTTATTGGACTTCTTTCACATGTTCATACATGGCTGCCAGATGTTCAAGTGTAAGGCCAGGTTCTTCAATTTTTTTGTGTGTTTCTTCTGGTTTTTCTGCTTCCTCTTCTTTGCTCGCTGATTATGTCATTTCCTCCAAGTCTTCATCAGTCAAAGTCTGCGAGTGGCAGTCGATCAGTTCATTCACGCCTTTGTGAGTCATATCTTTAAAGCCTTCTCCTCCTAGCAATGCAGCCAACTTCACAGCTTTTGCAACTGCCGAGTTATGGACTTCATCAGGAGCGAATCCCTTGTAGTAGTAGATGACTTCCGGCCACAAGTTCTTCCAGCTAGCACTGACTGTGGCCGGCTTCATCTCATTGATTGCATTCTGAATATTTTGAAGGCATGTAGCAATCGTGTAGTTAAACCAGTAAGTCTACATTGAGAATTCTTTGTCCAAATCCATGGATTCAACCAGGTTTGCCAAAGCATTTCATGTGTAGAGGGCTTTGAACGCACGAATAACGCCTTGATCCATAGGTTGAATCAGTGATGTCGTATTCAGTGGCAGAAACTCTACTTGAACACGGTAATATTCGAGATTAATTGCGTGGCCAACAGCATTAACCATCAAAAGAAGGACTTTAAATTCAAGACCCTTTTCCGCACGATAAATTTTGACCTAAGGGATATAGCATTGGTGAAACCAGTCCAATGTAAGGCTTTTCGTGATCCAGGCCTTAGGGTTATGCATCCAATACACTGGCAGCAGATTCCTATTCTTATTCTTCAAAGCCTTAGGGTTTTTAGACTTGTAGATAAGCCCGGGCTTTAACATGAAGCCTGCAGCATTCCCGCACATGATGAGGGTAACGCGGTCTTTGTGCGCTTTAAATCCTGGGGCTTTAGCTTCTTCCTTGAAGAGAAAAGTGCGAGATAGCATTCTCTTCCAAAATGACCCAGTCTCATCCATGTTAAACACTTGCTCAGGAACATATTCCCCTTCAGCGATAATTTTCTTAAAATCGTTGTTCACATAACCTTCAGCTGCAGCTGTATCTGCAGAGGCAGCTTCGCCAAAAACCGAAACGCTCTTTAGGCCATAGCGTTTTTGAAATTTGGAGAACCATCCCTTGCTTGCCACGAACGATAGTTTCCTCGGTGGAGAATCGCTGGAGGGTTCTGGTTGTGGGTCGTCAATATCTTCTTCTCTATCCTCCTCTCCACGGTCGCCACTGTTGACATCAGGTTCGTTTGCAGCGAATGTATCGTACAGCTTCTTCGCCTTTGTTTGTATGATACTGCTGTCTATGCTGATGTTCTTTCTGCAATCAGCACTCCACAGGGCCAAAGCAGATTCCATCCGCACTATTGTCTTATTGCGGGGTGTTACGACCCTCTTCGCTGTTTTACTAAATTAAATAGTCGCTGTTTTCCTGACATCTGCCTTGTACTTTTTGATGTAGCAAACAGTAGATTCGTTGAGGCCAAAATGACGGCCGACATCCACAAACCTTCTTCCTTCCTTCAGCATATCTAACACTTTTACCTTATCTGCTATGGTCAACATCTTCCTTTGCCGCTTAGGCTCACTACCAGAAGTCTTAGAAGATGAAGGAAGCTTGGGAGGCATTGCAGAGGTTGAAATACGTGAGTAAAAAAATCACAAGTACAGCGCGAATGGCACACATGTGAGTTAGACTGAACAGGTGAGGCAAGACAATGGAAAGTGGAGGGAGAACCAAGCTTCAATCAAAAAGCCAAACAGACCCCATGATACAGAACTTACGGAAAAACAATTATGTAATTCTTCGTCTTCCACCCTTTCAGCCAATAGCATCCCATGTACTATCTCACGTAGGTGCGAGCCTTTGCGTTTTCCAAAACGCCAATACAGTGTATGCTATCGTACAGTATTTCACATGGTGCAATACTGTGAGTTATATGTTTAAATTTAAGTTTTTTGTTATTTTATACTGTTTTATTATTCTTAGGATAGGAAATACTTTTTTAATCAATAAAATTATGAAAATACTGGACTTTTAATATGCACTAGCTCACGTAGGTGCGACCTTTCGTTTTCCGAAACGCTGATACCGTTATTGTATTTTACATGGTGCAATACTGTGAGGTAAATGTTTAAATTTACGATTTTTGTATTTTTTACTGTTTTATTATTCTTAGGCTAAGAAATACATTTATTTTATCAATATAATAATGAAAATACTGGAAATTTTAATATGTGCCAGGTTACGTAGGTGCGACCCTTTGCGTTTTCCAAAACGCCAATACCGGTACCGTACTTTCTATGGTGCAGAGCTACATGTTTAAATTTGTTTTTATACTATTTCTTACTGTTTTATTATTCTTAGGCTGGCAAATACATTTTCTTATCAATAAAATGATGAAAAAAATATTTTTCAATAAAATAATGCAAATACTGAAAATTTTCATTTTTTAATATTTTTATATTCTTGCATATACCCCCAAAAAAATAAGTTCACCAAAAATAAAACTGCGATGCACTGAATTCGCAATAGGTGAACAGCAATATAGCGAGGGATTACTACATATATATATATATATATATATATATATATATATATATATATATATATATATATATATATATATATATATATATATATATATATATAATATATATATATATATATATATATATAGTGTTCCTTCGATTATCGCGATGGTTCGGTTCCGGGACCCGGCGCGAGACAGGAAAATCGCGAAGTAGGATCAGCCTATATGTAAATAGATATTTTAATTTATTTTTACATTTACACTGTATAAACCCTCCCTGTACTGTTAACAAACCACCCTTTACTTCATAAATAACAGCATGCAACGTAAATTTATATGAAAGTGATAGATAAAATTACGGTGAATGAAGTAGTAATTACATGACATACTCATGTACATAGGTATTTTACAATTATTTTTACGTTTACGTACTGTATAAACCCTCCCTGCATTGTTAAAAAAACACCCTTTACATTATAAATAACAGTAAGCAACGTAAATTTTTATGAAAGTGATAGGAAAACTTACCGTGAATGAGGTGATGATGACGTGGAATAAATAGGTATTTTACAATTATTTTTACGTTTACGTACTGTATAAACCCTCCCTGCACTGTTAAAAAAACACCCTTTACATTATAAATAACAGCTTCTTCTTCTTCTTCCTCTATTTGCGTTCCCATTTTCATATGGGGTCGCATCTCTTCACTAGTCGTCTCCACTGGTTCCGGTCCATCACTTGTTCCTCCCCCAGCTGTCTCTCTCTGAGATCCTCCTTCAGTCAGTCCTTCCACCGTAGTTTAGGTCTTCCTCGTCTACGTCTGCCCTGCAAGTCCATCTCCATCACTCTCACACCCACACACAGGATGCAACGTAAATTTACATGAAAGTGATAGATAAAATTATGGTGAATGAAGTGGTAATTACATGACATACTCATGTACATAGATATTTTACAATTATTTTTACGGTTACGTACTGTATAAACCCTCCCTGCACTGTTAAAAAAACACCCTTTACATTATAAATAACAGCATGCAACGTAAATTTACATGAAAGTGATAGATAAAATTACGGTGAATGAAGTGGTAAGTAAATGACATACTCATGTACATGGGTATTTTACAATTATTATAAATAACAGCATGCAACGTAAATTTATATGTACGTGATAGGTAAACTTATTGTGAATGAGGTGATGATGATCTTTCTTGACCCCGGAGGAAATTCTTTCGCAGCCAATAAAAGCTTTACGGCAGCTTTTTGGGGGAGAAGAACATGGTAATGGGGAGTTGCAGTTGCTGTTTCTTCATTTGTTGCAAGATGGTATGGTAAGGAATTATGGCACTGTCGAGAAATTTACAGAAGGTCACCGAACGAACCATATTATCGTCATATTTCTGCGAGAGTTGTTGGGCTACTTTCACCTATTGATATATGGTTGCCAGACGTTCGAGTGTAAGGCCAGGTTCTTCAATTTCTTCGTGCATTTCCTGAATTTCTTCCTCTTCTTCGCTTCCTGATTTCGTCATTGACTGCGAGTGGCAGTCAATCAGTTCATTCACATCTTCGTTAGTCATATCTTTAAAGCCTTCTCCTCCTAGCAATGCAGCCAACTTTACAGCTTTCGCAACTGCCGACTTCTGCACTTCGTCAAAAGCAAATCCCAGGTAGTCGTGGATGACTTCGGGCCACAATTTCTTCCAGCTGGCATTGATTGTGGCCGACTTCATCTCTTTGATTGCATTCTGAATATTTTGTAGCCATGTGGCAATTGTGTAATTACGCCAGTATGTCTTCAATAAGAAGTCTTTGTCCGAATCCATGGCTTCAACAAGGTTTGCCAGGGCATTTCATGTATAGAGGGCCTTGAAGGCAAGAATAACACCTTGATCCATAGGCTGAATCAGTGACGTCATATTCGGTGGCAGGAACTCAACTTGAACACCGTCATATTGGAGATTAGTTGCGTGGCCACCAGCATTATCCATAATAAGAAGGACTTCAAATTCAAGGCCTTTTTCCGGATGATAAATTTTTGCCTGAGGGATAAAGCATTGGTGAAACCAGTCCGATGTGAGGCTTTTCGTGATCCAGGCCTTAGGGTTATGCACCCAATACACTGGCAGCAGATTCTTATTCTTGTTCTTCAAGGCACTAGGGTTCTTTGACTTGTAGATAAGCCCAAGCTTTAACATGAAACCCGCCGCATTCCCGCACATGATGAGGGTAACGCGATCTTTGTGCGCTTTAAATCCCGGGGCTTTAGCTTCGTCCTTGAAGAGTAAAGTGCAAGATGGCATTCTCTTCCAAAATAAGCCAGTCTCATCCATGTTGAAGACTTGCTCAGGAACATATTCCCCTTCGGTGATAATTTTCTTGAAGTCGTTCTTGACGTAATTTTCTGCGGCAGCTGTATCTGCAGAGGCAGCTTCGCCATGCACTGAAACGTTCTTTAGGCCAAAACGTTTTTGAAATTTGAAGAACCATCCCTTGCTAGCAACAAATGGTTGCATCCTCGGTGGAGAATCGCTGGAGGGTCCTGGTTGTGGGTCGTCGATATCTTCTTCTCTCCCCTCCTCCTCTCCAAGGTCGCCATTGTCGTCGACGGGTTCGTTTGTAGCAAATGTATCATACAGCTTCTTCGCCTTTGTTTGTATGATATTGGTGTCTAAGCTGATGTTTTTCTTTCTGCAATCAGCAATCCACAGGGCCAAAGCAGCTTCCATCCGCACTACTGCCTTATTGCGGGATGTTACGACCCTCTTCGCTGATTTATCAAATGAAATGCTCGCTGTTTTCCTGATCTTTGCCTCGTCCTATTTGATGTAGCGAACAGTAGATTCATTGAGGCCAAAATAGCGGCCGACATCCGTGAACCTTTTTCCTTCTTTCAACATATCTAAGAGTTTCACTTTATCTACAATGGTTAACATTTTCCTTTGCCGCTTAGGCTGACTACCAGAAGCCTTAGAAGGTGAAAGACGTTTGGGAGGCATTGCAAAGGTTAAATTACGCGTGAAAACACAATCACAAGCAAAACGTATTAATAAGCACAACGTGAACTGCGCACATGTGAGTTAGACTGAACGAGCCTTTGTTCGAAACGCTGATAGCGGTATCGTATTTTACATGTTGCAAATACTGTTAGTATTTATGTTTTTTACTATTTTTTACTGTTTTATTATTCTTAGGCTAAGAAATAAGTTTCATTTATCAATAAAATCATGAAACTACTGGAAATATAAATATATATGCTAGCTCACGTAGCTGCGACCCCAATACATTGTACGCTATCGGACAATATTTCGCATGATGCAATACTGTGAGTTATACTGTACGTACGTATATCTAAATTTATGTTTTTTAATATTTTTTACTGTTTTATTATTCGTAGGCTAGGAAATAAATTTTTTTTAACAATTATATAATGAAATAAGTTTAAAAAAAAATAAAAAATACTGAGAATGTTTATTTTTTTAATATTTTAATATTTTTGCATATACCCCAAAAAAAATACTAATCTGCCAAAAAAATACCGTGGTACAGTGAATACGCGAGCCAAAAAACGCGATCAAGAGAGGGATCACTGTATATATATATATATATATATATATGTATGTATATATATATATATATATGTATGTATATATATATATATATATATATATATATATATATATATATATATATATATATATATATATATATATATATATATATATATATATATATATATATATATATATATATATATATATATATATATATATATATATATATATATATATACCTTGGCTGTTTCCCCCTTTAACTGGGGGGTAGCCGACATCAAGAAAGGAAAACAAATAGGGGGATTACTTTGCTCTATGGGCAATGACGAGGGAGCTAGCGACTGTTCAGATGGCACTGCTGGAGTGCCACAGCCCATCCTCCCGGCTCTTCCACAACCTGTGTCGCTTCACAACTGCCAGCTCCTCCTATTGCCCCTACCACAGGGCTATCTCTGTAAGATGCAGCCCCGTGGTAACAGCAGATGCCCATCAGACCCGCGTCACAATCGCTCGCCAGTCATTCCTATTCCTAGCACGCTCGCTTGCTTCCCTCACATCCATCCTCCTATCATTCAGGGCTCTCCTTACTCCATCCATCCATCCAAACCTAGGCCTCCCTCTAGCATTTCTCCCATCAACTCTCGCATTCATCACCTTTTTCAGCAGCCTTTCATCATCCATCCTTTCCACATGGCCAAACCATCTCAGAACATTCATATCTACTCTGGCTGCAATTTCTCTCCTCACACCCGTTCTTGCTCTCACCACTTCATTCCTAACCCTATCCAATCGAGATACACCAATCATGCTCCTCAGGCATTTCATCTCAAACACATTTAGTTTCCGTCTCTCACTTACTTTCATACCCCATAACTCTGATCCATACATCACAGTTGGCACAACAACTTTCTCATATAAAACTTTCTTAACAATCATTTCCAACCCTCTATTCTTCATCACTCCTTTCAATGCACCCAACACTTTACATCCTTCATTCACTCTGTGACACACATATGCTTCCACTCCACCATTTGCAGCTATAACCGAGCCTAAATACTTAAACTGATTGACCTCCTCAAGTGTCTCTCCATTCAACATAACATTCAATCCAGCGCCATCCTCATTTCTTGTACACCTCATAACCTTACTCTTTCCCACATTCACTCGCAGCTTCCTTCTCTCACACACCATTCCAAATTCTGACACTAACTGACACAGCTTTTCTTCTGAATCTGCCACCACCACAGTATCATCTGCAAACAGCAACTGATTCAGCTCCCACTCGTTATCATCCCCATCTACCATTCTCAAACCTCGACCACGCACTCGCTCATTCACCTCTCTTACAACTCCATCAATATACAAATTGAACAGCCATGGTGACATCACACATCCCTGTCTCAGTCCCACACTCACTGGAAACCACTCACTCACTTCATTCCCTACCCTAACACAAGCTCTACTACCCTCATACAAACTCTTCACTGCATGCAACAATTTACCATTGATTCCATATAATCTCAAAACATTCCATATAGCCTCTCTATCAACTCTATCATATGCTTCCTCCAAATCCAAAAATGCAAAATACACATCCTTACCCTTTGCTAAATATTTCTCACATAACTGCCTAACTATAAAAATCTGATCTATACAACCTCTACCTCTCCTAAAACCACTCTGCACTTCCGCGATCACATATTCTATCTTATCCCTAATCCTATTAACCAGTATCCTACCATACTCTTTTCCTACCACACTCAACAAACTTATACCCCTAAAATTACTGCATTCATACATATCTCCCTTACCTTTGTATAGGGGCACTATACAGGCAATCACCCAATCCACTGGCACCAATGACAACATAAAGCATATATTAAACACTCTCACTAACCATTCCAATGAAGTCACACCCCCTTCTTTCAACATCTCCGCTCTCACACCATCCATTCCAGGTGCTTTACCTGCTTTCGCTTCATACAATGCCCTTTTCACCTCCTCTCTTGTAATCTCTCTCTCATTTTCATCTCCCATTACTGGCCCTTGAACCCCTCCCACTGCCACTATAGCTGCCTCTCTATCTTCCTCAACATTCAGCAAGCACTCAAAATATTTTGCCCATCTTTTCCTTGCATCGTTCACTCTTAACATCTGTCCATTCACATCTTTCATTGTCTCTTCCATCCTCGATCCACCCTTCCTTGCTCTCTTCACTTCTTTCCAAAACTTCTTTTTATTCTCCTCATATGACCTACTAAAATCCTGTCCCCACCTAACATTTGCCAACCTCTTCTCTTCCTCTACCTTCGGCTTGGTTTCCACATTTTTCTCCTTATATCTTTCATACTTCTCCCTACTTTTACACTGCAGCCATTCCTCAAAAGCCCTCTTTTTCTCTTCCACCTTCATTTTCACCCCTTCATTCCACCACTCGCTGCCCCTCCTCATGCCACCTCCAACAAACCTCTTTCCACACACATCACTTGCATGTCCCACAAAACATTCTTTCATCAACCCCCATTCCTCCCCTAACTCCCCAACTTCTCTTTCTTTCACCCTGTCATATGCCACTCTCAACCTGTCCTGATATTCCTGTCTCTTCTCTGGCTTTTTCAACTCTTCCACCTTCACTATTTCCCTTCTACATCCCCCCACTCTTTTGCTACTACCACTTTTGCTTCAACCAAAAAATGATCAGACATCCCAGCAGCCACACCCCTGAATGCATGTACATCTTTCACTCTACCAATCATGCTCTTTGCTACCAACACATAATCCATCAATGCTCTTTCTTTCACTCTTCCATTTGCCACTCTCATCCATGTATACTTATTTATTAACTTCTTCTTAAATAAACTATTACCTATCACCAAATCTTGCTCCACACACATATCTAACAGTCTCTCGCCACTCTCATTCCCACCTGGTACCCCATACTTTCCTACAACACCTTCTATCTCTCCATCACCCACTCTGGCATTCAAGTCACCCAACACAACTACATAGTTCCTTCTACTCAGACCATCCAAACATCTAGTTAACTCATTCCAGAATTCATCCCGCTCTTCCTCACTTCTCTCACATCCTGGCCCATACGCACTAACAAAAGCCCAACATTCCCTTCCTATCCTAGCCCTCACCCACATCAGCCTAGATGACACTTCTTTCCATTCCACTACCTGATTTACCATCCATTCACTCAGCAATAACGCCACACCTTCTCTCGCTCTCCCCCTTTCAACCCCAGACACCCTATCCGCCACATCACCAAATGCCACTTCTCCTTTTCCTTTCATCTTCGTCTCACACAATGCAGAATACATCCATCCTCCTCTTACCAAACATATATCCAATCTCACATCTTTTGCTCTCTATCGTACTACAACCACGCACATTTAGACACCCCAAAACTAGAGTTTGGGGAGAAGTTATTCTCCCCTCTACTCCCCTTCTTCTTTGACGTCTCGCAGGAGGTTGATACAAGGGGGGGGGATTCCTAGTCTATATATGTATATATATATACAGTATATATATATATATATATATATATATATATATATATATATATATATATAATATATATATATATATATATATATATATATATTTTTTTTTTTTTTTTTTTTTTTTTTTATAATTGTGACACCAGGACGGGCCAAAAAAATAAAAAATAAAACAGCCCTCATCAGGCATGGGCACGAAGAATGCATAAAGAGAAACATATATATATATATATATATATATATATATATATATATATATCCACACAGTGTTCCCCAGGTTATTCGCGTTTCTTGGTTCGCGTTCGCACTGTATCGCGTTTTTTTTTTGGGATAAATTATTATTTTATTTCATGGGTATATGCAAAAATATTAAAATATTAAAAAAAAAAAGTTCAGTATTTTCATTTTTTTATTGAAAAAAACATATTTCATTATCTAATTGATAAAAAATAAAATTCCAGCCTACGAATAATAAAACAGTAAAAAATAGTAAAAAACAAATTTAGATAGATAGATACGTTTATTGACCACCTCTTTTGAAAAGTACAGTATAATCTTTACAAAAGGAATATTTGGTCCAAATTACAATGAATAAATACAATAGGTTTTGTACAATCATCAAATAAGTAAATGAATTTTAAATTAATATACATTGTGCTAATAACTGAATGATATACGTACGTACAGTATAACTCACAGTATTGCATCATGCTAAATAGTGTTCGATAGCGTACAATGTATTGGGGTCGCAGCTACGTGAGCTAGCATATATATTTATATTTCCAGTAGTTTCATGATTTTATTGATAAAAAAACGTATTTATTAGCCTAAGAATAATAATACAGTAAAAAATAGTAAAAAACATGAATACTAACAGTATTGCAACATGTAAAATACGATACCGCTATCAGCGTTTTGGACAAAGACTCGTTCAGTTTAACTCACGTGTGCGCCGTTCACGTTGTGCTTATTAAACGTTTTGCTTGTGTTCGATAGCGTACAATGTATTGGGGTCGCAGCTACGTGAGCTAGCATATATATTTATATTTCCAGTAGTTTCATGATTTTATTGATAAAAAAAAACGTATTTCTTAGCCTAAGAATAATAAAACAGTAAAAAATAGTAAAAAACATAAATACTAACAATATTGCAACATGTAAAATACGATACCGCTATCAGCGTTTCGGACAAAGGCTTCCACCATCTTCCATTGTCTCTCCTCACTCGTGTGCGCCATTCACGTTGTGCTTATTATTATTAATATGTTTTGCTTGTGATTTTTTTACTCGCGTATTTTAACCTTTGCAATGCCTCCCAAGCATCCTTCATCTTCTAAGGCTTCTTGTAGTGAGCCTAAGCGGCAAAGGAAAATGTTAACCATTGTAGATAAAGTGAAACTCTTAGATATGTTGAAAGAAGGAAAAAAGTTTGTGGATGTCGGCCGCTATTTTACGTAAACGTAAAAGTTATTGTAAAATACTTTACCTATGTATGTCAGGTCATCATCACCTCATTCACTGTAAGTTTTCCTATCACTTTCATAAAAAATTACGTTGCTTGCTGTTATTTGTAATGTAAAGGGTGTTTTTTTAACAGTACAGGGAGGGTTTATACAGTGTAAACGTAAAAATACATTAAAATATCTATGTACATATAGGCTGATCTTACTCCGCGGATTTCCTGGTTCACGCCGGGTCCCGGAACCGAACTACCGCGATAAGGGAGGTAACACTGTACATATATATATATATATATATATATATATATATATATATATATATATATATATATATATATATATATATATATATATATATATATATATATATATATATATATAGTGTTCCCCCCCTTATCGCGGCAGTTCGGTTCCGGGACCCGGCGCGAACCAGGAAAACCGCGGAGTAGGATCAGCCTATATGTACATAGATATATAATTTATTTTTACGTTTACACTGTATAAACCCTCCCTGCACTGTTAACCAACCACCCTTTACTTCATAAATAACAGCATGCAACATAACTTTATAAGAAAGTGATAGATAAAATTACAGTGAATGAAGTGGTAATTACATGACATACTCATGTACATAGGTATTTTACAATTATTTTTACGTTTATATACTGTATAAAACCTCCCTAGCACTGTTAAAAAAACACCCTTTACATTATAAATAACAGCAAGCAACGTAAATTTATTATGTACTGTATAAACCCTCCCTGTACTGTTAACAAACCACCCTTTACTTAATAAATAACAGCATGCTACGTAAATTTATATGAAAGTGATATATAAAATTACGGTGAATGAAGTGGCAATTACATGACATACTCATGTACATATTTATTTTACAATTATTTTTACGTTTACGTACTGTATAAACCCTCCCTGCACTGTTAAAAAAACACCCTTTACATGATAAATAACAGCAAGCAACGTAAATTTACATGAAAGTGATAAATAAATATTACGGTGAATGAAGTGGTAATTACATGACATACTCATGTACATAGGTATTTTACAATTATTTCTACGTTTACGTACTGATAAACCCTCCCTGCACTGTTAAAAAAACACCCTTTACATTATAAATAACAGCAAGCAACTTAAATTTTCATGAAAGTGGTACATAAAATTAAGGTGGATGTACATAGGTATTTTACAATCATTTTTACGTTTACACTGTATAAACCCTCCCTGTACTGTTAAAAAACTACCCTTTACTTCATAAATAACAGCATGCAACGTAAATTTATATGAAAGTGATAGATAAAATTACGGTGAATGAAGTGGTAATTACACGACATACTCATGTACATAGGTATTTTACAATTATTTTTACGTTTTCAATAAAAATAAATGAAAATACTGAAAATCTTTATTTTTCCAATATTTTAATATTTTTGCGTATACCCATAAAATAAAATAATAATTTATAAAAAAAAAAAAACGCGATACAGTGAGAACGCGAAAAAAGAAACGCGAAAAGGGGGGAACACTGTAATATATATATATATATATATATATAATATATATATAATATATATATATATATATATATATATATATATATATATATATATTCCCCCGGTTATTCGCGTTTCTTGGTTCGCGTTCGCACTGTATCGCGGTTTTTTTTGGATAAATTATTATTTTATTTTATGCGTATGTGCAAAAATATTAGAATATTAAAAAAAAGAAAATTCTCAGTATTTTCATTTTTTTATTGAAAAAAAAAAAAACATATTTCATTATCTAATTGATAAAAAAAAATTTAATTCCCAGCCTACGAATAATAAAACAGTAAAAAATAGTAAAAAACATAAATTTACATAGATAGATAGATACGTTTACTGACCATCTCTTTTGAAAAGTCTAATCTTTACAAAAGGAATATTTGGTCCAAATTACAATGAATAAATACAATAGATTTTGTACAATCATCAAATACGTAAATGAATTTTAAATTAATATAAATTGTACTAATAACTGAATGATATACGCACATACAGTATAACTCACAGTATTGCATCATGCGAAATAGTGTTCGATAGCGTACAATGTATTGGGGTCGCAGCTATGTGAGCTAGCATATATATTTATATTTCCAGTAATTTCATGATTTTATTGATAAAAAAACCCTATTTCTTAGCCTAAGAATAATAAAACAGTAAAAAATAGTAAACAGTATTGCACCACGTAAAATACGATACCAGTATCAGTGTTTCGGAAAACACATAGGCTCTCACCTACGTGACCTAGTGAATATTAAAATTTTCATTATTTTATTGATAAAACAAGTATTTCCTACCCTAAGAATAACAGTAAAAAATAGTAAAAAAAATAAATTTAGATATACGTACATACAGTATAGCATCATGCAATATATGTAGTGTCCAATAGCTACGTGAGCTAGCATATACATAAATTTAGATGTACATACGTACGTACAGTAAAACTCACAGCACTGCATCATGCAAAATAGTGTCCGATAGCTACGTGAGCTAGCATATATATTTATATTTCCAGTAGTTTCACGATTTTATTGATAAAAAAACGTATTTCTTAGCCTAAGAATAATAAAACAGTAAAAAATAGTAAACAGTATTGCACCACGTAAAATACGATACCGGTATCAGTGTTTCGGAAAACGCAAAGGCTCTCACCTACGTGACCTAGTGAATATTAAAATTTTCATTATTTTATTGATAAAACAAGTATTTCCTAGCCTAAGAATAATAAAACAGCAAAAAACATAAATTTAGATATACGTACGTACAGTATAACTCACAGTATTGCATCATGCGATATATGTAGCGTCCGATAGCTATGTGAGCTAGCATATATATTTATATTTCCAGTAGCTCTCACCTACGTGAGATAGTTCATGTTTTTTTAAACAGTGCAGGGAGGGTTTATACAGTACATAAACTTAAAAAATAATTGTAATTGAGTATGTCATGTAATTACCACTTCATTCACTGTAATTTTATCTATCACTTTCATATTAATTTACGTTGCATGCTGTTATTTATGAAGTAAAGGGTGGTTTGTTAATAGTCCAGGGAGGGTTTATAGTGTAAACGTAAATATAAATTAAAATATCTATGTACATAGAGGCTGACCCTACTCCGCGGTTTTCCTCGTTCGTGCCGGGTCCTGGAACCGAACTACCACGATAAGGGGGTGAACACTATATATATATATATATATATATATATATATATATATATATATATATATATATATATATATATATATATATATATATATATATATATAACCTAATAAAGTGAGGGATTAGTGTATATATATATATATATATATATATATATATATATATATATATATATATATATATATATATATATATATATATATATATATATATATATATATATATATATATATACATATATATATATATATATATATATATATATATATATATATATATATATATATATATATATATATATATATATATATATATCTTGTTCCTTTTATATGCAATTTTTTGATACACGAAATTGCAATAACGCATCCAAAAAATAATAGTAAAAAAATTCTAATTTCGCAATTAACGTCTGCCAAAAAAAAAAAATTTTTTTTCTTTTACACTTCTTCCATGAGGATTACGATAAGAAAAGATTATAATCATCATTATATATATATATACATATTTTTTTCTTTTTTTTTCTTTCTTTCTACTAGGAATCCTATTCCATGCATCAGCTACTCTGGGGCATCACCAAGCCAATTTTCACTAAATTCCCTCTGAACCTAAATTTATCAAGCTTAAATCTATTACCCATTATGAGTTCTGGTTTGATCATGAATTTTTAAAACTTTATTAATATCACCCTTGTTAATCCCTTTAAATCATTTATACACCTCAATCATATCCCCCCTAACTCTGCGCCTCTATAGAGAATGTAGATTAAGTTGTTTTTAATGTCATATGGTAGATTGAGGCATTGCATAATTTATTTTTTTTTCATTTTTGTCTTGATTTTGTTATCTATATTTTTTATTATATTTTTGTTTACATTTGCAGATAGAGGTTCGTTCTCCTGCATCCCCCTCCTCTTCTATCACATAAGTTACTTGCTCACGGCCACCATGCGTGTCCCAGTGTACTGTATGACTGTTGCCCACTGCATAATAGAGTACAGTACAGTAAAGTATGTTTATTTCTAGCTGTAAAGTAAATATGAATATATTTTGTATACTCGTAAAAATAGATACAGGGCTTTCTGCTTTGGTATGTAGTAATAAAATATGTTTTTTACTTATCTTATATCTTTGGCATGGTGTGTCTATGTAAGGTTTGGAACGTATCTATGCCGTTTATCATTGTTTCCTATGGAAAATGACTCGTTTTTTCAGGCGATTTTTCATTTACCCGACACTTCTGAGAACCTATCTAGGCGTTATTCTGAGAACTAGGTGTATATATATATATATATATATATATATATATATATATATATATATATATATATATATATATATATATATATATATATATATGAATCATTCTTTACCCCGACCGGGACTCGAACCTAGGACTTATGATTACTAAGTCAAGGCACTACCACTACACCACAGAAGGTTAAAAGGAATCTAACCTTATAGCTTATATCTGCTATACTTTGGAATGAATGCATTCTATCTGAATACCAATATGCTCATATTACAGATTCCCCAACCTCACTCGTGGCTTCATTTTAGCATTTAATTCAATTCCCAATCTCATTCGGGCCATAAAATAACCAAAGAAGTACATTACATATGTGAAAACATGAATCATTCTTTACCCCAACCGGGACTCGAACCTAGGACTTATGATTACTAAGTCAAGGCGCTACCACTACACCACAGAAGGTTAAAAGGAATCCAGCCTTATAGCTTATATCTACTATACTTAGGAATGAACGCATTCTATCTGAATGCCACTATGTTCATATTACAGATTCCCCAACCTCACTCGTGGCTTCATTTTAGCATTTAATTCAATTCAAAATCTCATTCGGGCCATGAAATAACCAAATAAGCACATTACATATGTGAAAACATGAATCATTCTTTACCCCGACCGGAACTCGAACCTAGGACTTATGATTAAAAAGTCAAGGCACTACCACTACACCACAGAAGGTTAAAAGGAATCCAACCTTATAGCTTATATCTGCTATACTTAGGAATGAACGCATTCTCTCTGAATGCCACTATGTTCATATTACAGATTCCCCAACCTCACTTAGTAATCATAAGTCCTAGGTTCGAGTCCCGGTTGGGGTAAAGAATGATTCATGTTTTCACATATGTAATGTGCTTATTTGGTTATTTCATGGCCCGAATGAGAATGGGAATTAAATTAAATGCTAAAGTGAAGCCACGAGTGAGGTTGGGGAATCTGTGATATGAACATAGTGGCATTCAGATAGAATGCGTTCATTCCTAAGTATAGCAGATATATGCTATAAGGTTGGATTCCTTTTAACCTTCTGTGGTGTAGTGGTAGCACCTTGACTTATTAATCATAAGTCCTAGGTTCGAGTCCCGGTCGGGGTAAAGAATGATTCATGTTTTCACATATGTAATGTGCTTATTTGGTTTTTTATATATATATATATATACAGTGTTGCCTCACTTATCGCGGTAGTTCGGTTCCGGGACCCACCGCGAACCAGGAAATCCGCGAAGTAGGATTCGCCTATATGTAAATAGATATTTTAATATATTTTTACGTTTGCACTGTATAAACCCTCCCTGCACTGTTAAAAAAACACCCTTTACATTATAAATAACAGCAAGCAAAGTAAATTTTTATGAAAGTGATAGATAAAATTACAGTGAATGAGGTGATAATGACGTGACATACATACTCATTTACAATTATTTTTTCATTTACGTACTGTATAAACCCTCCCTGCACTGTTAAAAAAACACCCTTTACATTATAAATAACAGCAAGCAACGTAAATTTTTATGAAAGTGATAGATAAAATTACGGTGAATGAGGTGATAATGACGTGACATACATACTCATTTACAATTATTTTTTCATTTACGTACTGTATAAACCCTCCCTGCACTGTTAAAAAAACACCCTTTACATTATAAATAACAGCAAGCAACGTAAATTTTTATGAAAGTGATAGATAAAATTACGGTGAATGAGGTGATAATGACGTGACATACATACTCATTTACAATTATTTTTTCATTTACGTACTGTATAAACCCTCCCTGCACTGTTAAAAAAACACCCTTTACATTATAAATAACAGCAAGCAACGTAAATTTTTATGAAAGTGATAGATAAAATTACGGTGAATGAGGTGATAATGACGTGACATACATACTCATTTACAATTATTTTTTCATTTACGTACTGTATAAACCCTCCCTGCACTGGTAAAAAAACACCCTTTACATTATAAATAACAGCAAGCAATGTAAATTTTTATGAAAGTGATAGATAAAATTACGGTGAATGAGGTGATAATGACGTGACATACATATCATTTACACTTATTTTTTCATATACATACTGTATAAACCCTCCCTGCACTGTTAAAAAAAACACCCTTAAAATTATAGATAACAGCAAGCAACGTAAATTTTTATGAAAGTGATAGATAAAATTACGGTGAATGAGGTGATAATGATGTGACATACATACTCATTTACAATTATTTTTTCGTTTACGTACTGTATAAACCCTCCCTGCACTGTTAAAAAAACACCCTTTACATTATAAATAACAGCAAGCAACGTAAATTTTTATGAAAGTGATAGATAAAATTACGGTGAATGAGGTGATAATGACGTGACATACATACTCATTTACAATTATTTTTTCGTTTACGTACTGTATAAACCCTCCCTGCACTGTTAAAAAAAACCCTTAACATTATAGATAACAGCAAGCAACGAAAATTTTTATGAAAGTGATAGGAAAACTTACCGTGAATGTGATGATGACGTGACATACATACTCATTTACAATTATTTTTTCGTTTATGTACTGTATAAACCCTCCCTGCACTGCTAAAAAAACACCCTTTACATTATAAATAACAGCAAGCAACGTAAGTTTTTATGAAAGTGATAGATAAAATTACGGTGAATGAGGTGATAATGACGTGACATACATACTCATTTACAATTATTTTTCGTTTACGGACTGTATAAACCCTCCCTGCACTGCTAAAAAAACACTATTTACATTAGAAATAACAGCAAGCAACGTAAATTTTTATGAAAGTGATAGATAAAATTACGGTGAATGAGGTGATAATGATGTGACATACATTTGTACATGATAGGTAAACTTACCGTGAATGAGGTGATGCTCATCATTCTCGACCCAGGAGGAAATTATTTCACAGCAAATAAAAGCTTTACGGCTGCTTTTTGGGGGGGAAGAACATGGTAATGGAGAGTTGTTGTTGTTGTTTCTTCATTTGTTGGAACATGGCATGGTAAGGAGTCATGGCATCGTTGAGAAAATTACAGAAGGTCACCGAACGAACCATATTTTCGTCATGTTCCTGCGAGAGTTGTTGGAGTGCTTTGTAATGTTCATACATGGCCGCCAAACGTTCGAGTGTAAAGCCAGGTTCTTCAGTTGGTTCATGCGATTCCTCAAGTTCTTCCTCTTCTTCGCTCGCTGATTTCGTCATTTCATCCAAGTCTTCATCACTCAAAGGCTGCGAGTGGCAGTCAATCAGTTCATTCACATCTTCGGGAGTCATATCTTTAAAGCCTTCTCCTCCTAGCAATGCAGCCAACTTCACAGCTTTCGCAACTGCCGCCTTCTGCACCTCGACAGGAGCAAATCCCTCGTAGTCGTGGATGATTTCGGGCCACAATTTCTTCCAGCTGGCATTGATTGTGGCCGACTTCATCTCTTTGATTGCTTTCTGAATATTTTGTAGGCATGTGGCAATCGTGTAATTACGCCAGTAAGTCTTCAATGAGAAGTCTTTGTCCGAATCCATGGAATCAACTAGGTTCGCCATGGCATTTCGTGTGTATAGGGCCTTGAACGCACGAATAACGCCTTGATCCATAGGCTGAATCAGTGACGTCGTATTCGGTGGCAGGAACTCTACTTGAACACCGTCATATTGGAGCTTGGTTGCGTGGCCACCAGCATTATCCATCAAAAGAAGGACTTTAAATTCAAGGCCTTTTTCCATAAGATAAAGTTTTACCTGAGGGATAAAGCATTGGTAAAACCAGTCCAATGTGAGGCTTTTCGTGATCAAGGCCTTGGGGTTATGCATCCAATACACTGGCAGCAGATTCTTATTCTTGTTCTTCAAAGCCCTAGGGTTCTTTGACTTGTAGATAAGCCCAGGCTTTAACATGAAGCCCGCAGCATTCCCACACATGATGAGGGTAACGCGATCTTTGTGCGCTTTAAATCCCGGGCCTTTAGTTTCTTCCTTGAAGAGAATAGTGCGAGATGGCATTCTCTTCCAAAATAACCCAGTCTCATCCATGTTGAAGACTTGCTCAGGAACATATTCCCCTTCGGCGATAATTTTCTTGAAGTCATTCTTGACGTAATTTTCTGCGGCAGCTGTATCTGCAGAGGCAGCCTCGCCATAAACTGAAACTCTCTTTAGGCCATAGCGTTTTTGAAATCTGAAGAACCATCCCCTGCTAGCAACGAACGGTTGTATCCTCGATGGAGAATCGCTGGAGGGTCCTGGTTGTGGGTCGTTGATATCTTCTTCTCTCCCCGCCTCTCCATGGTCGCCACTGTCGTCATCAGGTTCATTTGCAGCGAATATCTCGTACAGCTTCTTTGCCTTTGTTTGTATGATATTGGTGTCTAAGCTGATGGTTTTTTTTTCTGCAATCAGCAATCCACAGGGCCAAAGCAGCTTCCATGCGCACTACTGCCTTATTGCGGGGTGATACGAGCCTCTTCGCCGATTTATTAAATCAAATCAAATCAAAACATTTATTTCCATTTTGTACAATGGTTATTCAACATTAATAGTAACTTATAAGTAGACATGTAATTAAACTAATAAATAAGAGGGTTAGACATATAGTTATATTAAATGTAGCTTTCATAGAAAATAATAATGCTGTAATAAAAATTTTAACAATAATATTAATAATAAAGTAGTAAGTATGCCACTAGATACAGGATCGTTATTATCGGCATCATTTCCATATTTGTTTCTTTACAATGAGAATAATTAGTTCTTAATGAGCAACAACTATTTGTCCAAAAGAAAACTATATAGTTTGCCTTTGAAAGCTGTGAAGGAGGATGCATTTTTAAGATGCTCTGGAATATTATTCCAGAGTGTTGGCCCTTTGATAGTGATCATCTTTGAACCTGCTTCTGTGTTTGTTCTGTGAATAAAGAGCTCACTGCTCTGTCTTGTGTTGGTTCCCCTTATATCCCTGACTGTTTTTAAATCAAATAGCCAGCCAGGATAATGATGGTCCAAAATTTTGAATACAAAAACATAAATAGCATAAGCAACCTTATTTTCTGCCCGCAGCCACCCAAGTTTATTGAGAGCTGGTGTGATGTGGTCATATTTTCTTATTCCTCCCAGGGCAACTCGAGCTGCAAAATTAATAAGCTTCTGTAATCTGTTTATCTGAGTCTTAGTGGTAGCTCCCCAAACAGTTGTGCAGTAATTAATGTGACTTAGGGCTAGAGATTCAACAACAGTTATTCGAGTGGTAGTCTCAAAATTGTCTTTTATACGTGATAAGTACATTAATGTTCCTGTAACCTTTTTGCATACTTTATCTATGTGGGGATCAAACAACATGTGGTTATCAAAGTGAATTCCTAGGTTTTTGACTGTTTTGCTAGGTGTGATAATATTGTCGCAAAAATTAATTGTTGTGTTTTCTGGAATTTGTGCTATGTGGAAGCTTGGACCAATAAATATGCACTGTGTTTTACTTTCGTTAATTAACAGCCCAATTTCTTGGAAATAGGTTTTAATTTTTGACAGAGTGTTTTCTGCTCTTAAAGTTAGCTCTGGGAGATTATTAATATCACCACTAAGGAGTAGTTGAGTGTCATCTGCATATTGTACGACTAGACAGTCAGAAATGAAAGAAGATAGATCATTTACGTAAATGGAGAAGAGGATAGGACCAAGTACTGATCCCTGTGGAACACCAAATGATACATTTTTTGGCACAGAGATAATGCTGTTAAGAAATATGGACTGTTTACGATAAGATAGATACTCGCTAAACCAGCTTGGATCAATATTTAAGTTAAAACATTTACTTAAAAGAATTTCATGGTTTACACTGTCGAAGGCTTTTGATACGTCTAATAAAATTAGCAAAGATATTTTTTTCATATCTATATTATAATATATACTATTTGTAACTTTAAGTAGTGCAGTTTCTGTCGAGAGTTTTGGTCTGAAACCATGTTGGCTAATCGTTAGTAGTCTATTTGATTCTAAATATGACATAAGTTGGCATGCAACAATATTTCTAATATTTTAGAGAAAATGGGTAGCAGGGAAATGGGACGATAATTTGTCACATCTTCTCTGTCCCCCTTTTTATGCAGAGGTATTACATGTGATATTTTCCAAGAGTCAGGAAACTTTTTAGTAACAATGGAAGTGTTCATAATAGTTAGAATATAGGATGCAATCATGGGTAGAGCATCTTTGATGAACTGAAATGGTATACCATCTGAACCATAAGAGCCAGAGTTTCTTAGGCTCTTTATGGTAAGAATTAGGGTAGCACAATCTATAGGATTTATCTTGAAGTACTCTCTTGTGTTTTCATTGGAAGAATTGTCATTTAAGGAATTACGCTGTTTTCCTGATCTTTGCCTCGTCCTTTTTTATGGAACGCACAGTAGATTCATTGAGGCCAAAATAGCGGCCGACATCCACAAACTTTTTTCCTTCTTTCAACATATCTAAGAGTTTCACTTTATCTACAATGGTTAATATTTTCCTTTGCTGCTTAGGCTCACTACAAGAAGCCTTAGAAGATGAAGGATGCTTGGGAGGCATTGCAAAGGTTTTAATATGCGAGTAAAAAAAACTCAAGCAAAACGTATTAGTAAGCACAACGAGAACGGCGCACACGAGAGTTAGACTGAGCGAGTGAGGCGGCACATTGGAAATTGGAGGGAAAAGCAAACTGCAATGAAAAAGCCAATCAGACCCCATGATACAGAAAATATTGAAAAACAATTCTGTGATTCGTTGTCTCCCGACCTTTCAGCCAATAGCATTCCATGAACTATCTCACGTAGGTGAGAGCCTTTTCGTTTCCGAAACGTTGATAGCGGTATCGTATTTTACATGGTGAAATACTGTTAGTACTTTATGTTTTTTATTATTTTTTACTGTTTTATTATTCTTAGGCTAGCAAATGTTTGTTTTATCAATAAAATAATGAAAATTTTAATATTCACTAGGTCACGTGGGTGAGAGCCTTTTCGTTTTCCGAAACGTTGATAGCAGTATCGTATTTTACATGGTAAAAGTACTTTTAGTACTTTATGTTTTTTTTAATTATTTTTTACTGTTTTACTATTCTTAGGCTAGGAAATACTTGTTTTATAAATAAAATAATGAAAATTTTAATATTCACTAGGTCACGTAGGTGAGAGCCTTTGCGTTTTCCGAAACACTGATACCGGTATCGTATTTTACGTGGTGCAATACTGTTTACTATTTTTTGCTGATTTATTATTCTTAGGCTAAGAAATACGTTTTTTTTTATCAATAAAATCATGAAACTACTGGAAATATAAATATATATGCTAGCTCACGTAGCTGTGACCCCAATACATTGTACGCTATCGGACACTGTTTTGCATGATGCAATACCCTGTACTGTGAGCTATACTGTACGTACGTATATCTAAATTTATGTTTTTTACTATTTTTTTACTGTTTTATTATTAGTGGGCTGGGAAATAATTTTTTTTTATCAATTAAATAATGAAAAGTTTTTCAATAAAAAAAAAATGAAATACTGAAATTTTTTTTTTTTAATATTTTAATATTTTTGCGTATAAAAAAAAAAAAAAAAAAAAAAAAAAAAAAAAAAAAAACGCGATAGAGTGAGACCGCGAACCAAGAAGCGCGATACAGCGGGGTAACAATGTATATATATACATATATATATATATATATATATATATATATATATATATATATATATATATATATACAGTATATATATATATAAATATATATATATATATATATATATATATATATATATACAGTATATATATATATAAATATATATATATATATATATATATATATATATATATATATATATATATATATATATATATATATATATATATATATATATATATATATATATATATATATATATATATATATATATATATATATATATATATATATATATATATATATATATATATATATACAGTATATATATATATATAAATATATATATATAAAGTATATATATATATATATATATATATATATATATATATATATATATATATATATATATATATATACAGTATATATATATATATATATATATATATATATATATATATATATATATATATATATATATATATATATATATATATATATATATATATATATATATATATATACAGTATATAATATATATATATATATATATATATATATATATATATATATATATATATATATATATATATATATATATATATATATATATATATATATATATATATATATATATATATATGATGTCTATTCCAATAATTCTGCTTAGATTTTATTATTATTATTATTATCATTGGCAACAATAATTTTCCTTTCATGATGATTGTGGAGAGTATTATCATCATCATTATTATTATTATTAAGGGCTCATCATTGTTTGTACATCTGTTGGTTTATCTACTTTTACTTACTGTGTAAAGTTCCCTCCCTAGTTGGCTGGGACAAAGAGAGTGTGGGGGGTTGGGTAGAATAGAAAGTTAGAAAGTTGGGGAGAGAGAGAGAGAGAGAGAGAGATTATTTTTATTTTATTAATTTATTGCGCCAAGGCGTCAGACATTACATG
>JAXCGZ010002686.1:7500-10000 GCA_037179515.1 Halocaridina rubra
TAAAAAAGCTACATTTAATTTAACTGTATGTATTACCCTCTTACTTATTAGTTCAATTACATGTTTACTTATAAGTTACTCTTAATTTTGCAAAAGAATAGCCATTGTACAAAAATGGAAATAAATGTTTGTTTGCTTGTTTTGTTTGTTTGAATCCGGTTAAATATTTTGTTCATTACTGTTGCTAGTGCGAGTCTGTGATACCCAATTTTACTTACCTTAAGCTTAATGAATTATATCAGCTTCTTGCTATTCCACTGGCATGCTACTCTGATCTGCTAAGCTTGCATTAACCAGATGGAATAGAAAGCCTGTGTTGTGTAGTACCATATCCTTCTGTTTTGTTTTTCACTAAGTGGCGTATTACTTCTTGATTACTAAGCAAGGTATGGGCATTATTCAAGCAAGAACACGCACATACATACATACATGCATACATACATACATACATACATACATACATACATACATACATACATACATACATACATACATACATACATACATACATACATACATACATACATACATACATACATACATACATACATACATACATACATACATACATACATACATACATACATACATACATACATACATACATACATACATATATGCATGCATGGATGCATACACCCACACACACATACATACATACATACATACATACATACATACATACATACATACATACATACATACATACATACATACATACATACATACATACATACATACATACATACATACATACATACATACAAATGTAAGGTAATGAGAATGGGTACAAGTGCAAGAAGGCCCAAGCTTGACTACTCGGTGGCTGGAGTACAACTTCAGGAGACAGAAAATGAGAGAGATCTAGGAGTAAATATATTGGCAGATTTGTCTCCAGAAATACATATAAATGGCGTAGTAAGGGCAGCATATGCATTCTTATCAAATGTAAGGGTAGCCTTCAGGCACATGGACAAGGAAATGTTCAGAAATATTTATGTAACCTATGTGAGGCCAAAACTCGAATATGCAGCCCCCTTTTGGAATCCGCACTTGAAAAAGCACATAGCTAAGCTTGAAAAAGTTCAAAGACATGCCACGAAACTGGTGCCAGAAATACGCAATCTCGGTTATGATGAGAGGCTGAGGGAATTAGACTTGCCATTACTCGAAGCTAGAAGAGTAAGGGGGGATATGGTGACAGTCTTTAAATTCCTTCATGGTTATGATAGAGTGGATAGGGATCGATATTTCGATATGGCTGGCTCTAGAACTAGAGGTCATAGTTTGAAGCTTCGGAAGAAAACTTGTTTGCAGGATGTAAGGAAATACTTTTTCAGTGTAAGAGTAGTTGATAATTGGAATTCGCTAAGCGAGGAGGTAGTTAATGCTACCTCAATCCATAGTTTTAAGGACAGGTATGATAAGTATCACTAAGTCTAAAAATGGAACCGATCAGGAGACGGGAAGATACGAGCTTTGGGCTCTTTCCCGTAAACACAATTAGGTAATCACAATTAGGTAATCACATACATACATACATACATACATACATACATACATACATACATACATGGATACATACACCCACACACACATACATACATACATACATACATACATACATACATACATACATACATACATACATACATACATACATACATACATACATACATACATACATACATACATACATACATACATACATACATACATACATACATACATACATACATACATACATACATACATACATACATACATACATACATACATACATACATACATACATACATACAAAAGGAAGCCTAGTAACAGTGTTAGTCATTGCCTGTAAGATGATGTTTTGCTCAAAGTATCGGGCCATTTATATCATGTCACGTAGGAACATCAACCTCCTCATTCATAATTCAAGTGACACTGCGCCCAAGCTCCGACTCTCCTGACTTTTTGGGTCGTTCTTCATCTTCTCATTGGATTCGGTGTACATGTTTGAAATATTTTCTGCTTTCTGGATTTACTTCACCCTCTAAATAGATTCAGTGTACCTTATCACATTCCTGTATGCGTCGGAGAAATTAACCTTCCTGGGTTTCCGATCTCTGACTAAATTTGTGTATTGTCTTCTCGGATTTTTGTCCTCTGATAAGCTTCAAAAGACTTGAGTGTATTTGTGAATTTGATGAAAATATCTGATATTTTTTGGGTTTCCTTCCAACTCCACTTGAATTCATTGTGATATTCTGAACCTCTGGGATTTTCTTTTTCTTGTTTCTGATGAATGAAATATAACAAAGCAAATATGTCTTTTTGTTGATAGATGTCTGATGTTGGTTAACTTATCTTCTTTGATTTTCATTGTGGGGGGGGGGGGTTATCCATATTTGATAGAGTGACAAAGAGCTCAAGATGCACGTGATTTGTCAGTGGATCAGGGAAGAGAATGCAAGAGATAGGAGTAAGTGAAGAAAGATTGTATATATATATATATATATAT
>JAXCGZ010002686.1:12500-15000 GCA_037179515.1 Halocaridina rubra
CCTTCTTTCTTATTAGTTTTGTATGTTTTATATATATGCTCGTTGTGCACTATTGTTTTTTTTTTCTTTCTAAGGAGATGCGCGTATTAATTTTTTTACTTGTTATTTTGCCTTAATTACTATTTGTATGAATCTTCTCATAATCATATAAGGTTTATAGTTTGTTCACATTTACATACTTTTTATTTTATCATGATCGTACATATTATATATTTCTTTATTTTGCTCTCTTATGCATACGGAAAATCTGCAAAATTATGGACTCTTTATCACTGTCTTTGCGTTGTTAGATAAACTTTATTTATCCTATAATTTATGCAGTTTTTATTTTCTTATAATTTTATATTATGGTACTGTCTTATATTTACTTTTGAATTTTCTTTGAAGCAGTGGAAGCTTTTCAAATTTTGCACTTTTTTTTATTCTTCGTTTATCAAATTAGACTTTTAATACGTTTTTATTCACTCTTTACTTAGATTTATTATTAGAATTTAGATATACGACAATGCCTTAAGGGGGGTTTACACGGTCAAACGGTTCGTCGAACGCGGTTCGACAGACAAGTGTTTGAAGTGATGTTCGAACGAGTGAACGGGGTTGTTCCGTGTTCGACAGCCAAATACCCCGTTCACACGTTCGAACATCACTTCAAACACTTGTCTGTCGAAACGCGTTAGACGAACCGTTTGACCGTGTCAACCCCCCTTTGCGTACTAAGCACGGAAGACTAGAAAAATTATGAACCGTCTTCTTTATTTCACTCATTTCGGATATTTTTTTTTTTTTTATATTCTAAGTCTTATTTTTTCCATTATCATATGTTTACAGTGACGTATTTTATTATTATTTCTCTTTAATTTCACTTTCATGATTACCTTAAAATTTCTTTATTTTCCTCTATGAAATATAGCTTTTAATTATACATTTATTTTTTTTATTATTTTTTCTATTTGGTCCTTTAAAACTTTTGAGATATTTTGCCAGTAATATTTTTATTTTTATTTTTATATATTATTCTTATATTTTTTATTTTCTCTTTAATAATTTTCAATTATTTATTTTACTATGTCAGCATGCATGCACACACATACGTACACCATACACGCACACACACACAAACACACACACACACACAAACACAGAGAGAGAGAGAGAGAGAGAGAGAGAGAGAGAGAGAGAGAGAGAGAGAGAGAGAGAGAGAGAGAGAGAGAGAGAGAGAGAGAGAGAGAGAGAGAGAGAGAGAGAGAGAGAGAGACTCGTATTTAATTTTTCATATATAAAAAAGAATCATGTCACCTGAGTGAAAAAGTTTAGCAAATCATCTATGAGGAGATAACTCTTGAAATTTCATTAAATGCTTAACTTTGTCGCAAAAGCTGACTTAAGTTATAGAGAATTCCTATTTACTTAAAGAACAAAGTCTGGAATACACAAAGTTGTTGAAAGGTCGAGGCTATCAAGAGTTAAGTATTCTTTGACTTTTTGTCGATTTTATTTTCCTAACTAACTGTGACAGGCTTAGCTAACTGAATGAGTACAATGGCTATTTGAAAATCACCGTCAGATCAATATCTCAAATGAGAGAGGCACAGAGTGGCGCCCAGACATCTCTAAAAAAAAAAAATAGGTGTTCTCTTGAGTTTTCGTGGTTTTGTTTTACTGATCGTCTCACACCACCTCACATAATCAAATGAGTACATCACTATTCAAATAGCAATTGTCATTCTATTTCTTCACTAACTCAGGCTTGACGGTAAGCAAAAATTCACCTAAGTATCTTCAGATTTATTTTTTTCGTAGATTAATATTCTTGATTACCTTTCACTGCCTCAGTTGCTACCCGTTACTACAGCAGTCTTGGATTCGCTGAAAGGTCATCTAATTTTCCTTGTTTACTTTTTCCTCTTGTGATTATAATGACCAACTGTAATTGACTCGTTTATTTATATAAGTCAGCTGCTGCTTGTTGGTCACAAGTAATGCAACTTTTTACCCTGATACGGACTGAACGTAGACAAAAAAATCTTTTCCAACAGCTCTTATTCTAATAATACAAAAATCTATACATACCAGAAGCTTATGTAGCACTACAAGAATGCTTGAACAAGCGTAATTTGTATGTAGTATTCAACTCCTGTTAAATACATTCTTGATAAGCATACATGAAGGAAGTGTTTCAAGAAAATAAGGAAACGTCGACATACCAAATACAAAGCAATCAATTATCATTTGTATTCAACACGCAATTCCTGTCAAGTACAAAAGAGTATTTCCAACTCGTACTTTTTATTTTTCAGAATATATATATATATATATATATATATATATATATATATATATATATATATATATATATATATATATATATATATATATATATATATATATATATATATATATATATATATATATATATATATATATATATATATATATATATATATATATATATATATATATATATATATATATATATATATATATATATATATATATATAT
>JAXCGZ010002686.1:22500-40582 GCA_037179515.1 Halocaridina rubra
TTTATTTATTAACTTGCTATTTATTTACATAATCCTATTTCCTGCTGACCGGTTTGTTAGTTACAGTTTTCATACATTCGTATGGTTATGGAGTATGTGTTTTTTTTTTACAAAGCCTCATGTTTTCATTATGCGCAAGTATTTTACTAATTCATATCTTTATGCATTGATTTAATTTCTTATTTGTCATTTAGTTGGTACGCACACCAATTTATATATACACTGTATATATATATATATATATATATATATATATATATATATATATATATATATATATATATATATATATATATATATATATATATATACATATATCAAATACACTCACAGACACACACACACACACACACGCACACACACACACACACACACACACACACACACACACACACACACACACACACACACACCCACTCATCAGACAGGCACTTGAAAAGGAGAAGACAGTGTTAATCTCAGGCATAAGTGAATCCCAGGAGCCAACATGGCAGGGGAAACTTGAAGAAAATAAAGCTAGCGTTGTAGACCTGATAAGAAAGCTTGGAGTAGTATGTGGTCCTGAGGATATTGTAAACATACACCAACTAGGTAAATATTCGAGGGAAGGAAAGCCGAGACCAACAAAAGTAACCTTTGAGAGAGGGGAAACATGTAGGGAAATATTGTTGAGAAAAAAAAGTCTAAAAGACCTTCAAGAATGCAAAGAAGTGTTCATTAGACGATACAGAACACAGGAAGAGATGGGAAAGATCAAAAACTTGTTGCAAGAGGCAAGAAGGTTAAATGATGAAAGAAATGAAGAAGAGAAGAAAAATTTTCATTACAGAATACTTCCAGACAAAGGGGAGATAAAGAAAATAATGACAAAAGATCAGGGGATGGGGCCTCATTAAGATTGTTATACACAAATGCTGATGGATTAGCTGGTAAGGCAGTAGAATTAAAAGATAGGATTCACAACAGTAAGGCAGATATAGTAGCAATTACAGAGACTAAGTTGAGTGAGGACATAAACAGTGTCACAGTTTTTCCTAAGGGCTTCAGAATACTAAGGGTTGAAAGATGTGAGAGGACTGGTGGGGGGATAGCACTGCTCATAAGTGAGAGGATTCAAGTTGAAGAAATAAACTTGGCTATAAAAAGTGAGTTCAGGGAATTTCTTGCTGCTCGCATAAATACTGGGTCAGAGAGCATTATAATAACTGTTGTATACAACCCACCAAGGAACCAAAATAGGCTTGAAATTTATGAGGAAAGTCATATAGGTACTATTGAAGTCATAAACTCAGTTGTTAACATGGCACGGGAGAAAAAATGTAGGATTTTGATCATGGGAGACTTTAATCATAAAGAGATAGATTGGATAAATCTTGACCCACACAGTGGTGAGGATCAATTTGGGGCAAGATTCCTAGATTGCGTACAAGAGAATTTCCTACACCAACATGTAATGGAACCAACAAGAGCCAGGGGTGGGGATGAGCCATCACTACTTGATCTAGTGTTCACAGATAATGTGTTGGATATTGAAAATATTGAGTATGAACCACCAATTGGAAAGAGTGACCACTGTGTGTTGTTGATGGAGTATATCATTGAAGATATTCTTCCTGAGAGTAGAGGCACTGAGGACATGAGGAGGAACTATCGGAAAGGAGATTACATCAAAATGAATGAGCTTTTTGCAGTTATTGACTGGAGAACCTTATTTTACAACAAATCTGTACAAGAAATGTATGACATCTTTTGTGAGAAATATGGGAAGATAGTAGATTGCTGCATACCTGTCACCAAAGTAGGTGTAATTCATGCCAGAGAGAAATGGTTCGATAATGGGTGTAAAAGAGCTAAGGAGTGGAGAGACAAATACTGGAAAAGGTATAGGAGGAGAAAAAACATAAATGCCCGGCAAACCTACAAAAGAGCAAGAAATGACTACCTAAGTAAAAGGAGAGAGGCAGAGAGAGATTATGAGAGGGACATCACCAGGAAGGCTAAAGAAAATCCCAAGCTTTTCCACAGCTTTATCAGAGGAAAACTGAAGGTAAAAGAACAGGTTTTAAGGCTAAAGAGAGCGGATGGAAGCATCACTGAGACGGACGAAGAGATCTGCAAAGAATTGAGCAAGGAGTTTCAGTCAGTATTTACAGAAGAAAATACCCCACTCCCTCAGATTGCAGTGATAGAAGCTCAAGGGCCGGTATTAGAGAACATCAACCTTACAGCCACAGAGGTATGCAAAGCGCTGATGGATTTAGATGTTCACAAAGGCTACAGGTCCTGATGACATATCCCCTCATGTGCTTAAAAAATACGCAAACACAATATCAGTGGCACTAAGTATCATATTTAAGGAGTCACTGGAGTCGGGGGAGATTCCAAGATGCTGGAAACAAGCAAATGTGATACCTATCTTCAAAAAGGGAAGGAGGGATACGGCTCTGAGCTATAGACCAGTTTCCTTGACCAGCATAGTTTGCAAAGTTATGGAGAAACTACTAAGGAAACATATCTCTCTTCACTTGGAATCCTTCAACTTTTTGTCAGTGAGGCAACATGGCTTCAGAGAAGGTAGATCAACAGTAACAAACTTATTAGAATTTTATGATGAGGTAAGCCAAATCTTACAGGAAAGAGAGGGCTGGGCAGATTGCATATTCCTAGACTTCCAGAAAGCGTTTGACACTGTTCCATATGGGAGACTTATTAGGAAGCTGCAATCAATGGCTAGAATAGGTGGAAATGTCTTGGAATGGATAAAAACTTACTTAGAAGGAAGGGAACAGAGGGTTAGAGTAAGACACTCAGTGTCTGAATGGAGAAGAGTTAGTAGTGGAGTTCCACAGGGTTCAGTTTCAGGGCCACTTTTGTTCCTTGTATGTGTAAATGACCTACCAGAGTCTGTAAATTCATTCATGAATATGTTTGCAGATGATGCAAAGATTGTGAAGAAAGTAAAAAACGAGAACAATGGTAGAGAACTTCAGGAGGATCTAAATAATCTGCATGAGTGGTCAGAAAAGTGGCTAATGAAATTCAATACCTCAAAATGTAAGGTAATGAGAATGGGTACAAGTGCAAGAAGGCCCAAGCTTGACTACTCGGTGGCTGGAGTACAACTTCAAGAGACAGAAAATGAGAGAGATCTAGGAGTAAACATACTGGCAGATTTGTCTCCAGAAATACATATAAATGGCATAGTAAGGGCAGCATATGCATTCTTATCAAATATAAGGGTAGCCTTCAGGCACATGGACAAGGAAATGTTCAGAAGTATTTATGTAACCTATGTTAGGCCAAAACTCGAATATGCAGCCCCCTTTTGGAATCCGCACTTGAAAAAGCACATAGCTAAGCTTGAAAAAGTTCAAAGACATGCCACGAAACTGGTGCCAGAAATACGCAATCTCGGTTATGATGAGAGGCTGAGGGAATTAGACTTGCCATCACTCGAAGCTAGAAGAGTAAGGGGGGATATGGTGACAGTCTTTAAATTCCTTCATGGTTATGATAGAGTGGATAGGGATCGATATTTCGATATGGCTGGCTCTAGAACTAGAGGTCATAGTTTGAAGCTTCGTAAGAAAACTTCTTTGCAGGATGTAAGGAAATACTTTTTCAGTGTAAGAGTGGTTGATAATTGGAATTGGCTAAGCGAGGAGGTAGTTAATGCTATCTCAATCTACAGTTTTAAGGACAGGTACGATAAGTATCACTAAGTCTAAAATGGAACCGATGAGGAGACGGGAAGATACGAGCTTTGGGCTCTTTCCCGTAAACACAATTAGGTAATCACAATTAGGTAATCACACACACATCTCACAGTTACTGTGTGGAGATTTGTAGCTCGCGGATTGGTCGGTGCAGCGACTGCTTCTTTCCATCTACCTCCAGACTCTGGAACTCTCTTCCTCCTTCTTTCTTTCCTAATTCTTATTACCTTTCATCCTTCAAAAAGCAGATCTATCGTCATCTCAGAGCCTAGTCCTCCATATCTCTGGGTCCTCTGTACTTTAACTATTTTTTTCTGTCTGTCGTTTTCCTTTGTGTGACATTGCCTCATCTCTGCCGTGTCCTTAACCTTTTTCTTTTCCTTCGTTTTGGTATTTTCTCGTGCCCGGGCCTTTATTGATAAGGGCAGTTTCTGCCTGTCCCGGTGTCACACTCATAAATATATATATATATATATATATATATATATATATATATATATATATATATATATATATATATATATATATATATATATATATATATATATATATATATATATATATATATGCTTATCATCATATAGAAGTGTATATTGTAGACAAGGTTCGAAGATAGCATATTCCAGACATCTTTGAAGAATTTTACAGAGAGAGCTTCTCCTATTGTGGTACAGGTTTCTTCGCTATGAATGATGTTTATCATGAAGTCCCGTCTGCCTTAGTAGTCGATCTTTCGAAGCTCATCCTTCATCGTCAGGTTATCATACTTACTTTGACGGAAACAGTCTTTGCTGAATACAGTCTCCTAGAAAATGATACACTTGTTTGGAAGTAGAACTGCCTAATCTTGCGTCATGTGTGTGTGTGTGTGTGTGTGTGTGTGTGTGTGTGTGTGTGTGTGTGTGTGTGTGTGTGTGTGTGTGTGGTGATTACCTAATTGTGATTACCTAATTGTGTTTACGGGAAAGAGCCCAAAGCTCGTATCTTCCCGTCTCCTCATCGCTTCCATTTTATACTTAGTGATACTTATCATACCTGTCCTTAAAACTATGGATTGAGATAGCATTAACTACCTCCTCGCTTAGCCAATTCCAATTATCAACTACTCTTACACTGAAAAAGTATTTCCTTACATCCTGCAAACAAGTTATCTTACGAAGCTTCAAACTATGACCTCTAGTTCTAAAGCCAGCCATATCAAAATATCGATCCCTATCCACTCTATCATAACCATGAAGGAATTTAAAGACTGTCACCATATCCCCCCTCACTCTTCTAGCTTCGAGTAATGGTAAGTCTAATTCCCTCAGCCTCTCATCATAACTGAGATTGCGTATTTCTGGCACCAGTTTCGTGGCATGTCTTTGAACTTTTTCAAGCTTAGCTATGTGCTTTTTCAAGTGTGGATTCCAAAAGGGGGCTGCATATTCGAGTTTTGGCCTCACATAGGTTACATAAATATTTCTGAACATTTCCTTGTCCATGTGCCTGAAGGCTACCCTTACATTTGATAAGAATGCATATGCTGCCCTTACTATGCCATTTATATGTATTTCTGGAGACATATCTGCCAGTATGTCTACTCCTTCTTGCACTTGTACCCATTCTCATTACCTTACATTTTGAAGTATTGAATTTCATTAGCCACTTTTCTGACCACTCATGCAGATTATTTAGATCCTCCTGAAGTTCTCTACCATTGTTCTCGTTTTTAGCTTTCTTCACAATCTTTGCATCATCTGCAAACATATTCATGAATGAATTTACAGACTCTGGTAGGTCATTTACATATACAAGGAACAAAAGTGGCCCTAAAACTGAGCCCTGTGGAACTCCACTATGAACTCTTCTCCATTCAGACACTGAGTGTCTTACTCTAACCCTCAGTTCCCTTCCTTCTAAGTAAGTTTTATCCATTCCAAAACATTTCCACCTATTCTAGCCATTGATTGCAGCTTCCTAATAAGTCTCCCATGTGGAACAGTGTCAAACACTTTCTGGAAGTCTAGGAATATGCAATATGCCCACCCCTCTCTTTCCTGTAAGATTCGGCTTACCTCATCATAGAATTCTAATAAGTTTGTTACTGTGGATCTACCTTCTCTGAAGCCATGTTGCCTCACTGACAAAAAGTTGAAGGATTCCAAGTGAAGAGAGATATGTTTCCTTAGTAGTTTCTCCATAACTTTGCAAACTATGCTGGTCAAGGAAACTGGTCTATAGTTCAGAGCCGTATCCCTCCTTCCCTTTTTGAAGATAGGTATCACATTTGCTTGTTTCCAGCATCTTGGAATCTCCCCTGACTCCAGTGACTTTTTAAATATGATACTTAGTGCCACTGATAGTGAGTTTGCGCATTTTTTAAGCACATGAGGGGATATGTCATCAGGACCTGTAGCTTTATGAACATCTAAATCCATCAGCACTTTGCATACCTCTGTGGCTGTAAGGTTGATGTTCTCTAATACCGGCCCTTGAGCTTCTATCATTGCAATCTGAGGGGGTGGAGTATTTTCTACTGTAAATACTGACTGAAACTCCTTGTTCAATTCTTTGCAGATCTCTTCATCCGTCTCAGTGATGCTTCCATCCTCTCTCTTTAGCCTTAAAAGCTGTTCTTTTACATTCAGTTTTCCTCTGATAAAGCTGTGGAAAAGCTTGGGATTTTCTTTAGCCTTCCTGGTGATGTCCCTCTCATAATCTCTCTCTGCCTCTCTCCTTTTACTTAGGTAGTCATTTCTTGCTCTTTTGTAGGTTTGCCGGGCATTTATGTTTTTTCTCCTCCTATACCTTTTCCAGCATTTGTCTCTCCACTCCTTAGCTCTTTTACACCCATTATCGAACCATTTCTCTCTGGCATGAATTACACCTACTTTGGTGACAGGTATGCAGCAATCTACAATCTTCCCATATTTCCCACAAAAGATGTCATACATTTCTTGTACAGATTTGTTGTAAAATAAGGTTCTCCAGTCAATAACTGCAAAAAGCTCATTCATTTTGATGTAATCTCCTTTCCGATAGTTCCTCCTCATGTCCTCTGCGCCTCTACTCTCAGGAAGAATATCTTCAATGATATACTCCATCAACAACACACAGTGGTCACTCTTTCCAATTGGTGGTTCATACTCAATTTTTTCAATATCCAACACATTATCTGTGAATACTAGATCAGGTAGTGATGGCTCATCCCCACCCCTGCCCCTTGTTGTTTCCATTACATGTTGGTGTAGGAAATTCCCTTGTACGCAATCTAGGAATCTTGCCCCGCATGAGTCCTCACCACTGTGTAGGTCAAGATTTATCCAATCTATCTCTTTATGATTAAAGTCTCCCACAGTCAAAATCCTACATTTTTTCCCGTGCCATGTTAACAACTGAGTTTATGACTTCAATAGTGCCTGGGTTATATACAACAGTTATTATAATGCTCTCTGACCCAGTATTTATGCGAGCAACAAGAAATTCCTTGAACTCACTTTCAATAGCCAAGTTTATTTCTTCAACTTGAATCCTTTCATTTATGAGCAGTGCTATCCCTCCACCAGTCCTCTCAGGTCTTTCAACCCTTAGTATTCTGAAGCCCTTAGGAAAAACTGTGACACTGTTTATGTCCTCACTCAACTTAGTCTCTATAATTGCTACTATATCTGCCTTACTGTTGTGAATCCTATCTTTTAATTCTACTGCCTTACCAGCTAATCCATCAGCATTTGTGTATAACAATCTTAATGAGGCCCCATCCCCTGATCTTCTGTCATTATCTTCTTTATCTCCCCTTTGTCTGCGAGAACTCTGAAATGAAAATTTTTCTTTTCTTCTTCATTTCTTTCCTCATTTAACCTTCTTGCCTCTTGCAACAAGTTTTTGATCTTTCCCATCTCTTCCTGTGTTCTGTATTGTCTAATGAACACTTCTTTGAATTCTTGAAGGTCTTTTAGACTTTTTTTTCTCAACAATATTTCCCTACATGTTTCCCCTCTCTCAAAGGTTACTCTTGTTGGTCCCTCGAATATTTACCTAGTTGGTGTATGTTTACAATATCCTCAGGACCACAAACTACTCCAAGCTTTCTTATCAGGTCTACAACCCTAGCTTTATTTTCTTCAAGTCTCCCCTGCCATGTTGGCTCCTGGGATTCGCTTATGCCTGAGATTACCACTGTCTTCTCCTTATCAAGTGCCAGTCTGATGAGTGGGTTTGCCCTTTCCATCACAACGTCTTTCATTTTTTCGATTACTGTCTCTTTATAGTCAACTGTTTGCATGTTTTCCAGTGCCACCACCTTTACAGCCTCTTTTACTGCCACATTCCCCTTTAGTGCATCAGCAAAGGAAGTTTTCATGGCATCATTTCCCATATTCAGCTCCTGGAACTCTTTTCTGAACTGTTCAATGTTTTCCTTAATCTGGACATTCCAAGCAGCAATCTCGTCTCTCTCAGAAGAGAGCAGTGAACTAACATCTAATTCCTTTAGATTGTCATTCAGCTGTTTGTTTTTATATTCTTGCTTAGAAATTCTAGATTCTAGTTGACTCTTTTCCCCTTCCAGCTTCTTTATTCTTTTTTCTAGTTCCTTTCTCTCCTGCCCTTGTGCTTTATTTGCTTCCTCCAAAGATCTTATTTCCTCTCTGAGTGTTTCATTCTCTTTCATTTCTCCATCCATATTCCGAATTTTTTCATCAAGGCTTATAACCATTGCCTCTAAATTCTTGATTTTCTGTTTAAGTCTCCTAATGGCTACCCCTCCTACCGACCCATGGATGGGAGAGGTTTGGGACAGAGATGGCCTCATTTTTATGTTCTCCCTCTCACAGAATATAGAAAGAGGAAGAGAAAGAGAAAAAAAAGAGAAAAACTTTTATTTAAGCTTCACACAGAATTTTTATATCTCCATATAAGTGCTATTTAGTGACTCAATTTATCTCTTTTCTGGTAACACACATCTTAACTTAAAAATTTGACTATGGTAATTTAAGGATAAAAAGAAAAAGAAAAAAAATGCAACAAAACAAAAGTCAAACCTGAAGGAAAATTCGAATTTGTGTCTGAGGAGGCACCCACCTGTTTCTGCTATATATTCTTCCTAACTGATAAACTCACTTGCTAACCAAAATATGTTATCACAGGATTAGACTTTACATTTAACTCAACATATATATATATATATATATATATATATATATATATATATATATATATATATATATATATATATATATATATATATATATATATACAAAATAAAAAAATAGTAAAAGAGAAAGCTAAAAGAAAAGCACAAAAAAAATGAAGAAAATAAGACAGCTGTACTACTTGGTAACTTAACTCAGTACTGTTGACAGGTGGATATTTGGTATTTATTTAATTATTCAAATATTTCGTGTATCAAACTAACTAACAAGTTAATATAAATGGGAAGAATACTGATTTTAACTATATATGGAACCACAGGATCAGGTAAACGGCTTAAGAGCTTTCCCCAGTTTACACAAAAAATTAGGTAATGAAATGGAAATAAAGTTTATGTGATGGCTTCACCTCTGGCAACTCTTCTAAATTTCCTTCAAGGCAGAACAGGACAGCAGCTTCTCTCTCCCCTCACGAAAATGTTCTCAATTTTTTTCCTTTAATATTTTGGACAGTCTCGTCATACAACAAATATAAGTTTTGTACTCACAATACTCAGCAGGATTTCAGATTTAGGGAAATTATGGTAAAGTTTTCCACTAAGCACTTAGTCACTCAAAAACACAAGTAAAAATATAAGAGATACTGGTATGTGTGTACTGTGTGTGCGCGGTGTGTGTGTGTGTGTGTGTGTGTGTGTGTGTGCGTGTGTGTATGTGTGTGTGTGTGTGTGTGTGCTTTGTTTTCGTTAAAGTATTGTTAATATCCTGACGGTTAAAGATTTCCTTAAAGTGCTCGCTTACAAAGGCTGAAGTGACTTCATGTTGAATATTATATGTGGTTAGGACACCTGTTCCATAATGAGAGACGCTTTCTCTATAAAGTTCTTCAAAAGGGATATTTATAATGCGCTCCCTTCAACCCTTGTGTAAAATATATAAATTCCTCTCACATGCTATAACAATATGTAAAGTATCTAGAGATTCCTCTCAACCACACACACACACACACACCACACCACACACACACACACACACACACACACACACACGCACACACACACACACACACACACACACACACACACACACACACACACCACACACACACACACACACACACACACACACATATTCATATATACTTTCCTCCTCCTTCTGTCTTTCCTAATTCTTATGACCTTTCATCCTTCAAAAAGCAGATCTATCGTCATCTCAGAGCCTAGTCCTTCATATCTCTGGGTCCTCTGTACTTTCGCTGTTTTTTTTCTGTCTGTCGTTTTCCTTTGTGTGACAATACCTCATCTCTGCCTTGCCCTTGATCTTTTTCTTTTCCTTCGTCTTGGTATTTTCTTGTGCCCGGGCCTTTATTGATGAGGGAAGTTTCTGCCTGTCCCGGTGTCACACTCATAAAAAAAAAATATATATATATATATATATATATATATATATATATATATATATATATATATATATATATATATATATATATATTATAATTCTATTTACTTATGTGTATCATCTACCCAAATCCTAACTCTTATATTGGTTAACTGGAGCTTAGTCAGCATTTTAGGGATTATTGGATATTGATTACATAATACTGTTTTTAAATGGAATTGCTTACCTCATCATAAAATTTCGCAATGTTGAATGTAATTTGCGGAAACGATTAGCGCGATTTAATTCGGGTATGTATTATTGCGCAATTTCGTGTTGTATTAGCTGTCTGTTTTGAGTACAATATTCCGAGTATTAATCACAGAGCTTCAGGACAAGGATTTGCTTTCCTATTCCCGTTTCTAAGGTCATAATGCAGTTTCACACATACATTGACAAGTCGCATCCCTATGACTACTCAATCTAAATACTGATTTGGCCGAAGATAGGAGACTACAAATGCCATGATTGTCCCTTCTAAAACTTCGATATGACTACGTGAAAATTTATTTTCCTTACCATAGAAGGAGATGGACTCTAATTCGTCATGCATGGAAGATTGGTTAATAGTATTTACAATTATTTAGATTAATGGTGGGATTGAATAGATTGACACTCACACTCCCTGCTTGTCGTAAAAGGCGACTATAATGGAAAAGAGAACGAATAAGAGGCAATCTCTCTCCTAACAATTTTCTTTTACGTGAATATATCTAGCAGATGTGTAGAGGACGGGCAAGGTATGTAAAGGCCCTGCTACCAAAAGATATTTTTACATTCATGGCCATTCTGGTGGATTCAGAGGGATATGCTTTCTTACTTGAAATTATATATATATATATATATATATATATATATATATATATATATATATATATATATATATATATATTTACACACACACACACACACACACACACACACACACACACATATATATATATATATATATATATATATATATATATATATATATATATATATATATAATCAATGAGAGCAACTCTGGTGGAAGAGACCCAAAGGCAGTTGATGGGGATGTATAATACAGACTACCCTTTGGAATCTCCTGTTACGTTGTTTGATTCCAAACGTATTGACTTTGTCTTTCCTTTGAAGTTAATCAGCACCGTCGAGAGCATGATAGTGTAAAATGGGCTAAATACATTTAACTTATCTTTAGCCCAAGCAAGCAGAAAGCTTGCTGCTCTGACCGTCTATCAAGATGAAAAGAGCCATAAATACATACATACATACATACATACATATATACATGCTTACATACATACATACATACATACATACATACATACATACATACATACATACATACATACATACATACATACATACATGCCTCATTCCCTCTTTTAAGAGGGGTGGCCGAACCAAGAAACGCGCATTCACCGCGATCCACACATACCCCAACCACTCCTCTCAGCTCCTTGGGGATAAAGGGTTGCCATGTCTCCCCCACTTTCACCCTACTAGGGTCATCCACAAGGTAGGCGTGCAAGAATATTCTACAATGAGCCCGACAGCCGCAGCTGGTTTACCCCCATTGCTTCACCACAAGGTTTTTCCCTACATTCGCATCCATCACACTTCACTAAGCTGTTAGGGGCGAGAAATTCCTTTGACCCGCGTAATCTATGCACAATCTTTCTCCTCTCATTCCTATCTCTTGCATGTACTCTTCCCTGTTCCACTGACATTCCACGTGCATTCAATGCGCTTTTCACGCCATCCATCCATCTCATTCTAGGTCTCCCTCTTGACTTAACGCCAATCACTTCCGCACTTCAAACTCTCTTCACTATTCGTTCATCAATAATCCTTTCCATGTGTCCAACCCAACTCAGCATTCTTTGATCTAACCTATACGACAGCTTCATTCCAACACCTGTTCTTTGCCTGACTCCCTCATTTCTTACTCTATCTATTCTAGATACACCAACCATACTTCTCAAACACCTCATTTCTATTACATTCAAATTGTTCCTTTTATCCTCTCTTTCATCCCAAGTCTCTGGTCCATACAATGCTGTCGACACAATCACACCTTCATGTATCCTTCTCTTTCATTCATTCCCCAATATCTATATCTCACTACACTTTCCAACCCACCTAAACATTTACTTGTTATATTCACTCTGCGATTTACCTCGACATCCACTCGTCAATCTTCTTGATACATGCGATCCCTGATACTTAAAACTCAAAACTTCTTCAAGCAACTCCCCATTTACTCCTACATTCAATCTGCCAACATTAACACATCTCGTGCATCGTATAACTTTACTTTTACCAATATTCACCATTCAGCTTTCCTCTTTCACACACTAGCAAACTCAGTCACCAAATTATTCAATTAATTCTCAGTATTAGCCACCAGTACAGTATCATCCTCATATAGCAACTGATTTAATCTCTACACCTTCCTACCTCACCCATACATACATACATACATACATACATACAGACATACATACATACATACATACATACATACATACATACATACATACATGCATACATACATACATACATACATACATACATACATACATACATACATACATACATACATACATACATACATACATACATACATACATGCATACATACATACATACATACATACATACATACATACATATATGCATTCATGCATAGCTGTACATATGTATCCCAGACTATAGGGGACAAACATTTTCGAACCTCATGTTCTATGACTGTAATAGGAAACGATTAGATGGTATAACCCTGAAGCTATTGGAGAATGACTTCTATACTTGCAGGGCCAGTGAATAATCTTATCCTCGTTTTTTAACATTTAAAAAGCTGCATATTTTCCTCCATCACCCCCATCTGTGTGTGTTTTTTATCGTTGGGGAAGGGATTACTAAACAGTTTCCTGACTCTTGGAAAAAATCACATGTAATACCTCTGCATGAAAAGGGGGACAGAGAAGATGTAACAAACTATAGTCCCATTTCCCTGCTACCCATTTTCTCTAAAATATTAGAAAAAATTGTTGCATGCCAACTTATGAAATTTGGGCTGTTAATTAACGTAAGTAAAACACAATGCATGCTTATTGGTTCAAGGTTCCATATAGCACAAATTCCAGAAAACACAACAATTAATTTTTGCGGCAATATTATTACACCTAGCAGAACAATCAAAAACCTAGGAATTCACTTTGATAACTACATGTTGTTTGATTCCCACATAGATAAAGTATGCAAAAAGGTTACAGGAACCTTAATGTACTTATCACGTATAAAAGACAATTTTGAGACTACCACTCAAATAACTGTTGTTGAAGCTCTAGCCCTAAGTCACATTAATTACTGCACAACTGTTTGGGGAGCTGCCACTAAGACTTAGATAAACAGAATACAGAAGCTTATTAATTTTGCAGCTCGAGTTGCCCTGGGAGAAATAAGAAAATATGACCACATCACACCAGCTCTCAATATACTTGGGTGGCTGCGGGAAGAAAACAAGGTCGCTTATGCTATTTATAGTTTTGTATACAAAATTTTGGACCATCGTTATACTAGCTGGCTATTTGATTTAAAAACAGTCAGGGATATAAGGGGAACCAACACATGACAGAGCAGTGAGCTCTTTATTCAGAGAACAAACACCGCAGCAGGTTCAAAGATGATCACTATTAAAGGGCCAACACTCTGGAACAATATTCCAGAGCATCTTAAAAATGCATCCTCCTTCACAGCTTTCAAAGGCAAACTATATAGTTTACTTTTGGACAAATAGTTGCTGCTCACACATAAACCTAAACTTAATGATTTAATGCAATTTCCCTTAACACTAACCTTTCTGTTTGTAACCTGATATCGACTTCTCTGTTCTCTAAGTTAAGAACTAATTATTCTCATTGTAAGGAAAACAAATATGGTGATGATGCCGATAATAGCGATCTTGTATCGAGTGCTATTATTACTAAACTTTATTATTAATATTATTGTTAACATTTTTATTACAGCATTATTATTTTCTATGAAAGCTACATTTGATTTAACTGTATGTATTACCCTCTTACTTATTAGTTCAATTACATGTCTACTTATAAGTTACTTTTACTTTTAGAAGAATAACCATTGTACAAAAATGTAAATAAATGTTTGTTTCTTTGTTTACTTGTCTCCCGAAAGCTGTCTGCACTCCGCCGATGTACATTTGAGGGTTTTCATTATAATAAGCGCTTAAACGCTGAAAAGCTCTTTTTATCTCTCCACACTCTCTCTCTCTCTCTCTCTCTCTCTCTCTCTCTCTCTCTCTCTCTCTCTCTCTCTCTCTCTCTCTCTCTCTCTCTCTCTCTCTCTCTCTCTCTCTCTCTCTCTCTCTCTCTCTATCTCTCTCTCTCGCTCTCACACACACACACACACACACACACACTTAAACAGAGACTTAAACAGAGAATCAAGAAGTTAGAGGAAATGGTTACAAGCCTTGATGATAAAATTCGGAATATGGATGGAGAAATGAAAGAGAATGAAACACTCAGAGAACAAATAAGATCTTTGGAGGAAGCAAATAAAGCACAAGGGCAGGAGAGAAAGGAACTAGAAAAAAGAATAAAGAAGCTGGAAGGGGAAAAGAGTCAACTAGAATCTAGAATTTCTAATCAAGAAGATAAAAACAAACAGCTAAATGACAACCTAAAGGAATTAGATGTTAGTTCACTGCTATCTTCTGAGAGAGACGAGATTGCTGCTTGGAATGTTCAGATTAAGGAAAACATTGAACAGTTCAGAAAAGAGTTCCAGGAGCTGAATATGGAAAATGATGCCATGAAAACGTCCTTTGCTGATGCACTAAAGGGGAATGTGGCAGTAAAAGAGGCTGTAAAGGTGGTGGCACTGGAAAACATACAAACAGTTGACTATAAAGAGACAGTAATCGAAAAAATGAAAGACGTTGTGATGGAAAGGGCAAACCCACTCATCAGACAGGCACTTGATAAGGAGAAGACAGTGGTAATCTCAGGCATAAGTGAATCCCAGGAGCCAACATGGCAGGGGAGACTTGAAGAAAATAAAGCTAACGTTGTAGACCTGATAAGAAAGCTTGGAGTAGTATGTGGTCCTGAGGATATTGTAAACATACACCAACTAGGTAAATATTCGAGGGAGGGAAAGCCGAGACCAACAAAAGTAACCTTTGAGAGAGGGGAGACATGTAGGGAAATATTGTTGAGAAAAAAAAGTCTAAAAGACCTTCAAGAATGCAAAGATGTGTTCATTAGACGATACAGAACACAGGAAGAGATGGGAAAGATCAAAAACTTGTTGCAAGAGGCAAGAAGGTTAAATGATGAAAGAAATGAAGAAGAGAAGAAAAATTTTCGTTACGGAATACTTCCAGACAAAGGGGAGATAAAGAAGATAATGACAGAAGATCAGGGGATGGGCCTCATTAAGATTGTTATACACAAATGCTGATGGATTAGCTGGTAAGGCAGTAGAATTAAAAGATAGGATTCACAACAGTAAGGCAGATATAGTAGCAATTACAGAGACTAAGTTGAGTGAGGACATAAACAGTGTCACAGTTTTTCCTAAGGGCTTCAGAATACTAAGGGTCGAAAGATCTGAGAGGACTGGTGGAGGGATAGCACTGCTCATAAGTGAGAGGATTCAAGTTGAAGAGATAAACTTGGCTATAGAAAGTGAGTTCAGGGAATTTCTTGTTGCTCGCATAAATACTGGGTCAGAGAGCATTATAATAACTGTTGTATACAACCCACCAAGGAACCAAAATAGGCTTGAAATTTATGAGGAAAGTCATATAGGTACGATTGAAGTCATAAACTCAGTTGTTAACATGGCGCGGGAGAAAAAATGTAGGATTTTGATTATGGGAGACTTTAATCATAAAGAGATAGATTGGATAAATCTTGACCCACACAGTGGTGAGGACTCCTTTGGGCAAGATTCCTAGATTGCGTACAAGGGAATTTCCTACACCAACATGTAATGGAACCAACAAGAGCCAGGGGTGGGGATGAGCCATCACTACTTGATCTGGTGTTCACAGATAATGTGTTGGATATTGAAAATATTGAGTATGAACCACCAATTGGAAAGAGTGACCACTGTGTGTTGTTGATGGAGTATATCATTGAAGACATTCTTCCTGAGAGTAGAGGCACTGAGGACATGAGGAGGAACTATCAGAAAGGAGATTACATCAAAATGAATGAGCTTTTTGCAGTTATTGACTGGAGAACCTTATTTTACAACAAATCTGTACAAGAAATGTATGACATCTTTTGTGAGAAATATGGGAAGATAGTAGATTGCTGCATACCTGTCACCAAAGTAGGTGTAATTCATGCCAGAGAGAAATGGTTCGATAATGGGTGTAAAAGAGCTAAGGAGTGGAGAGACAAATGCTGGAAAAGGTATAGGAGGAGAAAAAACATAAATGCCTGGCAAACCTACAAAAGAGCAAGAAATGACTACCTAAGTAAAAGGAGAGAGGCAGAGAAAGATTATGAGAGGGACATCACCAGGAAGGCTAAAGAAAATCCCAAGCTTTTCCACAGCTTTATCAGAGGAAAACTGAAGGTAAAGAACAGGTTTTAAGGCTAAAGAGAGCGGATGGAAGCATCACTGAGACGGACGAAGAGATCTGCAAAGAATTGAACAAGGAGTTTCAGTCAGTATTTACAGTAGAAAATACCCCACCCCCTCAGATTGCAGTGATAGAAGCTCAAGGGCCGGTATTAGAGAACATCAACCTTACAGCCACAGAGGTATGCAAAGCGCTGATGGATTTAGATGTTCATAAAGCTACAGGTCCTGATGACATATCCCCTCATGTGCTTAAAAAATGCGCAAACACAATATCAGTGGCACTAAGTATCATATTTAAGGAGTCATTGGAGTCGGGGGAGATTCCAAGATGCTGGAAACAAGCAAATGTGATACCTATCTTCAAAAAGGGAAGGAGGGATACGGCTCTGAACTATAGACCAGTTTCCTTGACCAGCATAGTTTGCAACGTTATGGAGAAACTACTAAGGAAACATCTCTCTCTTCACTTGGAATCCTTCCACTTTTTGTCAGTGAGGCAACATGGCTTCAGAGAAGGAAGATCACCAGTAACAAACTTCTTAGAATTTTATGATGAGGTAAGCCAAATCTTACAGGAAAGAGAGGGCTGGGCAGATTGCATATTCCTAGACTTCCAGAAAGCGTTTGACACTGTTCCACATGGGAGACTTATTAGGAAGCTGCAATCAATGGCTAGAATAGGTGGAAATGTCTTGGAATGGATAAAAACTTACTTAGAAGGAAGGGAACAGAGGGTTAGAGTAAGACACTCAGTGTCTGAATGGAGAAGAGTTAGTAGTGGAGTTCCACAGGGTTCAGTTTTAGGGCCACTTTTGTTCCTTGTATATGTAAATGACCTACCAGAGTCTGTAAATTCATTCATGAATATGTTTGCAGATGATGCAAAGATTGTGAAGAAAGTAAAAAGCGAGAACAATGGTAGAGAACTTCAGGAGGATCTAAATAATCTGCATGAGTGGTCAGAAAAGTGGCTAATGAAATTCAATACCTCAAAATGTAAGGTAATGAGAATGGGTACAAGTGCAAGAAGGCCCAAGCTTGACTACTCGGTGGCTGGAGTACAACTTCAGGAGACAGAAAATGAGAGAGATCTAGGAGTAAACATATTGGCAGATTTGTCTCCAGAAATACATATAAATGGCGTAGTAAGGGGCAGCATATGCATTCTTATCAAATGTAAGGGTAG
>JAXCGZ010002687.1:0-20000 GCA_037179515.1 Halocaridina rubra
TGTAGCTTTGTGAACATCTAAATCCATCAGCGCCTTGCATACCTCTGTGGCTGTAAGGTTGATGTTCTCTAATACCGGCCCTTGGGCTTCTATCACTGCAATCTGAGGGGGTGGGGTATTTTCTACTGTAAATACTGACTGAAACTCCTTGTTCAATTCTTTGCAGATCTCTTCGTCCGTCTCAGTGATGCTTCCATCCGCTCTCTTTAGCCTTAAAACCTGTTCTTTTACCTTCAGTTTTCCTCTGATAAAGCTGTGGAAAAGCTTGGGATTTTCTTTCGCCTTCCTGGTGATGTCCCTCTCATAATCTTTCTCTGCCTCTCTCCTTTTGCTTAGGTAGTCATTTCTTGCTCTTTTGTAGGTTTGCCAGGCATTTATGTTTTTTCTCCTCCTATACCTTTTCCAGCATTTGTCTCTCCACTCCTTAGCTCTTTTACACCCATTATCGAACCATTTCTCTCTGGCATGAATTACACCTACTTTGGTGACAGGTATGCAGCATTCTACAATCTTCCCATATTTCTCACAAAAGATGTCATACATTTCTTGTACAGATTTATTGTAAAATAAGGTTCTCCAGTCAATAACTGCAAAAAGCTCATTCATTTTGATGTAATCTCCTTTCTGATAGTTCCTCCTCATGTCCTCAGTGCCTCTACTCTCAGGAAGAATGTCTTCAATGATATACTCCATCAACAACACACAGTGGTCACTCTTTCCAATTGGTGGTTCATACTCAATATTTTCAATATCCAACACATTATCTGTGAACACCAGATCAAGTAGTGATGGCTCATCCCCACCCCTGGCTCTTGTTGGTTCCATTACATGTTGGTGTAGGAAATTCCCTTGTACGCAATCTAGGAATCTTGCCCCAAAGGAGTCCTCACCACTGTGTGGGTCAAGATTTATCCAATCTATCTCTTTATGATTAAAGTCTCCCATAATCAAAATCCTACATTTTTTCTCCCGCGCCATGTTAACAACTGAGTTTATGACTTCAATCGTACCTATATGACTTTCCTCATAAATTTCAAGCCTATTTTGGTTCCTTGGTGGGGTGTATACAACAGTTATTATAATGCTCTCTGACCCAGTATTTATGCGAGCAACAAGAAATTCCCTGAACTCACTTTCTATAGCCAAGTTTATCTCTTCAACTTGAATCCTCTCACTTATGAGCAGTGCTATCCCTCCACCAGTCCTCTCAGATCTTTCGACCCTTAGTATTCTGAAGCCCTTAGGAAAAACTGTGACACTGTTTATGTCCTCACTCAACTTAGTCTCTGTAATTGCTACTATATCTGCCTTACTGTTGTGAATCCTATCTTTTAATTCTACTGCCTTACCAGCTACTCCATCAGCATTTGTGTATAACAATCTTAATGAGGCCCCATCCCCTGATCTTCTGTCATTATCTTCTTTATCTCCCCTTTGTCTGGAAGTATTCCGTAACGAAAATTTTTCTTCTCTTCTTCATTTCTTTCATCGTTTAACCTTCTTGCCTCTTGCAACAAGTTTTTGATCTTTCCCATCTCTTCCTGTGTTCTGTATCGTCTAATGAACACTTCTTTGCATTCTTGAAGGTCTTTTAGACTTTTTTTTCTCAACAATATTTCCCTACATGTCTCCCCTCTCTCAAAGGTTACTTTTGTTGGTCTCGGCTTTCCTTCCCTCGAATATTTACCTAGTTGGTGTATGTTTACAATATCCTCAGGACCACATACTACTCCAAGCTTTCTTATCAGGTCTACAACCCTAGCTTTATTTTCTTCAAGTCTCCCCTGCCATGTTGGCTCCTGGGATTCACTTATGCCTGAGATTACCACTGTCTTCTCCTTATCAAGTGCCTGTCTGATGAGTGGGTTTGCCCTTTCCATCACAACGTCTTTCATTTTTTCGATTACTGTCTCTTTATAGTCAACTGTTTGTATGTTTTCCAGTGCCACCACCTTTACAGCCTCTTTTACTGCCACATTCCCCTTTAGTGCATCAGCAAAGGACGTTTTCATGGCATCATTTTCCATATTCAGCTCCTGGAACTCTTTTCTGAACTGTTCAATGTTTTCCTTAATCTGAACATTCCAAGCAGCAATCTCGTCTCTCTCAGAAGATAGCAGTGAACTAACATCTAATTCCTTTAGGTTGTCATTTAGCTGTTTGTTTTTATCTTCTTGATTAGAAATTCTAGATTCTAGTTGACTCTTTTCCCCTTCCAGCTTCTTTATTCTTTTTTCTAGTTCCTTTCTCTCCTGCCCTTGTGCTTTATTTGCTTCCTCCAAAGATCTTATTTGTTCTCTGAGTGTTTCATTCTCTTTCATTTCTCCATCCATATTCCGAATTTTATCATCAAGGCTTGTAACCATTTCCTCTAACTTCTTGATTCTCTGTTTAAGTCCTCTGATGACTACCCCTTCTCCCGACCCATGGGTGGGAGAGGTTTGGGACAGAGATGGCTTCATTTTTATGTTCTCCCTCTCACAGAATATAGAAAGAAGACGAGAAAGAGGAAAAAAAAGAAAAAAAAAGAAAAGAGAAAAACTTCTAATTTACCTTCACACAGAATTTTTATATCTCCATATAAGTGCTATTTAGTGACTCAGTTTGTCTCCTTTCTGGTAACACACATCTTAACTTAAAAACTTGACCATGGTAATTTACGTATAAAAAGAAAAAGAAAAACAAAAGTCAAACCTGAAGGAAAATTCGAATTTGTGTTCGAGGTGGCACCCACCTGTGTGTGTGTGTGTGTGTGTGTGTGTGTGTGTGTACATACATATACTTGGCCTCATTCCCCCTTGCAAGGGGGGTGGCCGAGCCAAGAACACGCTTTCACCACGACCCACACATACCACAACCACTCCTCTTAACTCATTGGGGATAAAGGGTTGCCACATTTCCCCCCTCCACCCTGCCTGGGTCACCCAAAAGGTAGGCTGGCAAGGACATTCTACAATGAGGCCCGACAGTCACAGTTGATTTACCCCCCACCGCTTCATCACACGACAACTCCCTTCACACACGTCCATCACAGTTCACTGAGCTAGCAGGTACGAGAAATCCCTTTGGTCAGCGTCACATATACACAATCTTCCTCCACTCATTCCTTTCTCTTGCATGCTTTCTTTTTTGCTCCACTGACATTCCACGAGCATTCAGTGCCCTTTTCACGCCATCCATCCATCTCATTCTAGGTCATCCTTTTGATCTAACTCCAAGCACTTCTGCACTCCACACTCTCTTCACTATTCGATCATCACTAATTCTTTCCATGTGTCCAAACCAACACAACACTCTCAGATCAAACCTATCCGACAGCTTCCCTCCAACACCAGGTCCTTGCCTGACATCTTCATTTCTTACTCTATCTATTCTATATCCACCAATTATACTTCTCAATCACCTCATTTCCATTACATTCATCTTGTTCCTTTCATAATCTCTTGCATTCCAAGTCTCTGCTCCATACAGTGCTGTCGGCACAACAATCACACCTTCATATATCCTTCTCTTTGCTTTCATTCCCAAATACCTATTTCTAATTAGACTTCTCAACCCACCTACAAATTTACTTACTTCCTTCACTCTATAACTTACCTCTGCATTCACTCGTCCACTCCTTGATACATGTGAACCCAGATACTTAAAAATCTCAACTTCTTCAGGCAAATCCCCATTTACTCCTACATTCAATCTGTCAACATTAACACTTCTCATGCATCTCATGACATTTTACATTTACCAATAATCACTCGCAATTTCCTTCTTTCACACACCCTAACAAACTCAGTCACAAAATTATTCAGTTCATTCTAAGCATCAGCCATCAGTTCAGTATCATCTGCAAATAGCAACTGATTCATTTTCCACAAACTTCTAGTCTAACACACTGTTCCAAACCTCTGTCTAATACGATTTCAGTTACTTCCCTTGCCACTTCATCCATATACACATTAAACAACCATGGAGACATTACATAACCTTGACATAACCCTACATTCACCTCAAAGCAATCATACTATTCCCGACTCTCACACGTGCTCTACTACTCATGTAAAAACTCCATCGCTCTCAGCAAACTTCCACTTACTCCATACAGTCGCAACACACTCCACAACTCCTCTCTATCAACCATGTCATACGCTTTCTCTACGTCCATAACAGCCCTTTCTCCAAGAACTTCTCACACACCTGTCTTACCACAAACACCTGATCCACACATCCTCTTCCTCCCCTGAACCCACACAGTTCTTCCCCAATTATTCTCTCAGTACTTTTCCTAATTCTCTCGATTAACACTTCCATATACCTTACCAACTACACTCATCAAACTAATTCCTCTAAAACTACTGCACTCACACTTATCTCCTTTCCCTTTCTAAAGTGGAACTACATATGCACTCCTCCAATCAACTAGGACCCTCCCTTTCCTGAAACATACATTCAACAACCAAGACAATCATCCTACAAATGCTTCCCACCTTTTGACAAGCATTCAACATGACACCCATCTATCCCTGGTGCTTTATCTGTTTTCACTACTCTCAATGCAAAATGTACCTCCTCTTATTTCTCTATCATTCTTACCACCTAACATTGGCATTCTCCATTCATTCCCACAGCCACAATATCCCCCTCTCTTTCATCTTCCTCATTTAACAGTTCCTTGAAATATTCAGCTCATCTCTCTCTCATCTTTATATTATCTATTAGCAACTGCCCATCTGCTCCTTTCACACTCTCCTCCATACCAGACTCACCTTTCCTCACTCTCTTCACTTCCTTAAAATTCTCAGAAAAGCATCTACCCCACCTTACATATGCTTATCTCTTTGCCTCCCTTACCATGCTATTCGTTAACCTCCTACTTTGCACAATACCTTTCATGCGCCTCTACAGTATCTACCTGCAACCCTACCTCAAATGACAGCTTCTTTTCATTTATTACTGCACTCACCTGCTCATTCCAGTATCCACTACCTTTCCTTTTACTTCCACAAGCTAGACTCCTTTCGCAAACTGCCTCGGCACACTTCACGGCTTCCTCCTTGAAACAATCCCATTCTTCTTCCGCACCCTCCCCTACTTCCTCAAACTAGCCTCATACACTCTTTTTCTTTCTTATTCAACTCACTCACTTTTAACACCTCTCTTCCTCTCTCGCTTCTCCTCTTTCTCCACTTTTCTCCCACTCTCACTCTACTTTTCACTAAATAATGATCAAATATTCCACCACTAGCTCCTCTCAGTACATTATCATCCAGTACTCTTCCAATCACTCTACTGTCCACCACAACATAATCCAATGATACTCTGTACACTACTCTGACCCACATATACTTGTACACATCCTTCTTTTTCTGCACAGTATTAGCTATCAACATCTCTCTCTCTCTCAGTACACATTTCTATCATTTTCTCTCCACTCTCATACCTACCAGGTACTCCATACATTCCAATTTCACCATCCACTGGCTCATTAACTACTCAAGCATTCAAATCTCCCATCAACACCACATTCACATTTATTCCCAAATCTTCCACACACTTGTTCAAATTCATTCAAAATTCATCTTTTTCTTCCTCATTTCTTTGACTGCCAGGCCATATGAGTTTACAAATGCCCAAACCTCGCATCCCAGTCTCATTTTAGTCACTATTATTCGAAATGATACTTCCTTCCACTCCACCACACACTTATTCATCTCTTCACTTACTAACAGAGCCACTACCTCTCTTCCTCTCCATCTTTCAACTCCAAACACTCTACCTACCACACTTCCAAATGTTACATCACTCCCCTTTTCTTAGTTTCGCTCAGTGCAAGTACATCCATCTATCTCTCCACAAAGATTGTGAAGAAAGTAAAAAACGAGAACAATGGTAGAGAACTTCAGGAGGATCTAAATAATCTGCATGAGTGGTCAGAAAAGTGGCTAATGAAATTCAATACCTCAAAATGTAAGGTAATGAGAATGGGTACAAGTGCTAGAAGGCCCAAGCTTGACTACTCGGTGGCTGGAGTACAACTTCAAGAGACAGAAAATGAGAGAGATCTAGGAGTAAACATACTGGCAGATTTGTCTCCAGAAATACATATAAATGGCGTAGTAAGGGCAGCATATGCATTCTTATCAAATGTAAGGGTAGCCTTCAGGCACATGGACAAGGAAATGTTCAGAAATATTTATGTAACCTATGTGAGGCCAAAACTCGAATATGCAGCCCCCTTTTGGAATCCGCACTTGAAAAAGCACATAGCTAAGCTTGAAAAAGTTCAAAGACATGCCACGAAACTGGTGCCAGAAATACGCAATCTCGGTTATGATGAGAGGCTGAGGGAATTAGACTTGCCATCACTCGAAGCTAGAAGAGTAAGGGGGGATATGGTGACAGTCTTTAAATTCCTTCATGGTTATGATAGAGTGGATAGGGATCGATATTTCGATATGGCTGGGTCTAGAACTAGAGGTCATAGTTTGAAGCTTCGTAAGAAAACTTGTTTGCAGGATGTAAGGAAATACTTTTTCAGTGTAAGAGTAGTTGATAATTGGAATTCGCTAAGCGAGGAGGTAGTTAATGCTATCTCAATCCATAGTTTTAAGGACAGGTATGATAAGTATCACTAAGTCTAAAAATGGAACCGATCAGGAGACGGGAAGATACGAGCTTTGGGCTCTTTCCCGTAAACACAATTAGGTAATCACACATACTCCATATCACCTCTCTCTTACTTGAACTTACACCGCAACCACGAACATTAAGACCCAATTACTAGAGTTCTGGCTGGATCTCTCCTGCCAGAATACCTCTGCATTTTTTTGTCATTCATAGGATGAAAAATACAGAGGGGACTCCCAGTTCCCCAGTTCCACCCCTTTTAGTTGACCTTTACGACAAGCAGGGGAACACTGCGTGTCGAGAACAATGGGCATAAAAAGCAATGCTCATTAATATAATCTCAATATCGACTCACACTATATATATATATATATATATATATATATATATATATATATATATATATATATATATATATATATATATATATATATATATATATATATGAAACATATAGAAAAAAATAACACTATATATCGGGTCCTAACTGGACCTCTTCTTCACTAATGGGCTTCCTTACCATTTAGTGCTCTATGCTATCAGTTTGTGCTTACTCATATATATATATATATATATATATATATATATATATATATATATATATATATATATATATATAATATATATATATATATATATATATATAATATAATATATATATATATATATATATATATATATATATATATATATATATATATATATATATATATATATATATATGAAAATGGAAAAAATAACAGATGCAGAACTTTTGTATTACAAAATTCAGAGTTAAAGTCTCTATAATTACTGGGTAAGCTGCAGTAAGGAAAACATTATTTCAAATGGGAAATATACTACAGGTCAATTAAAGATAGGTTTACGAATATTTGGCAGCAGTCTTGTGTGCAAATTAGGTATGGTTGAATTTAATGGGCTGGGCTAGTATTAATTTATATTCCTAATCTGATACTGAGAGTACAAGGATTAGATGAGACTTGATTGAGAAAGCTAAAATAATATTCATAATCTTCAAAAATTGAATTGACCGACATACATGTATCTGCAAAAGACACATAACAGATACTGAGTCATATGCCCCTACATGCAAAAAAGTACAATATATATATATATATATATATATATATATATATATATATATATATATATATATATATATATATATATATATATATATATATATATATATATATATATATAGATTGAAATTCAATACCTCAAAATGTAAGGTAATGAGAATGGGTACAAGTGCAAGAAGGCCCAAGCTTGACTACTCGGTGGCTGGAGTACAGCTTCAGGAGACAGAAAATGAGAGAGATCTAGGAGTAAACATATTGGCAGATTTGTCTCCAGAAATACATATAAATGGCGTAGTAAGGGCAGCATATGCATTCTTATCAAATGTAAGGGTAGCCTTCAGGCACATGGACAAGGAAATGTTCAGAAATATTTATGTAACCTATGTGAGGCCAAAACTCGAATATGCAGCCCCCTTTTGGAATCCGCACTTGAAAAAGCACATAGCTAAGCTTGAAAAAGTTCAAAGACATGCCACGAAACTGGTGCCAGAAATACGCAATCTCGGTTATGATGAGAGGCTGAGGGAATTAGACTTGCCATCACTCGAAGCTAGAAGAGTAAGGGGGGATATGGTGACAGTCTTTAAATTCCTTCATGGTTATGATAGAGTGGATAGGGATCGATATTTCGATATGGCTGGCTCTAGAACTAGAGGTCATAGTTTGAAGCTTCGGAAGAAAACTTGTTTGCAGGATGTAAGGAAATACTTTTTCAGTGTAAGAGTAGTTGATAATTGGAATTCGCTAAGCGAGGAGGTAGTTAATGCTACCTCAATCCATAGTTTTAAGGACAGGTATGACAAGTATCACTAAGTCTAAAAATGGAACCGATCAGGAGACGGGAAGATACGAGCTTTGGGCTCTTTCCCGTAAACACAATTAGGTAATCACAATTAGGTAATCACATACATACATACATACATACATACATACATACATACATACATACATACATACATACATACATACATACATACATACATACATACATACATACATACATACATACATACATACATACATACATACATACATACATACATACATACATACATACATACATACATATATATATATATATATATATATATATATATATATATATATATATATATGACGAATAGAGCACGCCCATATGTGCCCCATGTACAAGATAGAAATCCAACGTGGTTTCCTATGTTCTCTGAGACCAAGCTCAAAGTGGCGGGGAAAACTGGCGTTGTTCAGGTGCCCCCACACCATGGGTTATGGGGTGTTCCCCCTTCTCTGAAATCCTATTGGTGGAGGCATGACTAAGTGCCTGACCTGAGGTTATAAAAAGGGTCATTCCAAGAGTATTCTTGGCGCTCATACAGATAACATTACGTTAAGGGGACGGGGGCATTGAGGCTTAGAGGAACAATGTAGCATCTAAATATATTAAGTGTTAAGTATCTTTTCATATCAATTATCATCTTGCATGAAAGAGAACTGACCTGTTGAGAGGTGGCAGCGAAACTTATAAGTATAATAAACACAAGTGGAGTACGACTACAAATACACCTGTGCTATACCGCCGGCTATATATAATACCACACTGGTAGAGAATATCAATACGACACTGGTGCCAGCTAAGTACGATTCCTGCCTGAATTACCATGAAGAGACAAGAAATTTTATGCCAGTGAATCTCGTGCTATGAAAAAATGCAAGATACAGATGTTAAACGTCAGAGAAAGCACAGCGAGTCACACTGCATCCCCGTCCCCCTACAGGAAAAGCTCCCAGCAGTAAGAACGATTCCATACATTTTGACTCTGAGGGAAATTTGCTGAAATAGCATTGAGGGGTAAAGTGCATAAGATAGTTGTGAGACCAGCGATGATGTATGAAGCAGAGACATGGGCAATAAAGAAGAGAAAAAACTGGATGTGGCAGAGATGAGGATGTTGAGATGGATGTGTGGGGTGGCAAGAAGCGATAGAAACGAGGTAATTAGAGGTACCTCAAAAGTTAGGTAATATCAGATAAGACACAAGAAACCAGACTAAGATGGTATGGTCATGTCGTTAGGAGGGATGAACAGTACGTTGGGAGGAGGGTGATGGAAATGGATATACAGGGTAGGAGAGGGAGGGGAGACCAAAGTGTAGGTGGATGGATTGCATCAATGACGACCTGAGGTCTAAAGGTTTGTTGGGTGATAAGGTATGGGACAGGAACATATGGAGAACACTGGCCAGATTAATCGACTCCACATAAAAGTAGGAAAAGATGTAGACGAAGAAGAAGGCAGAGAAACGTCAACAGGATAGACAAGTGGTCAAGTTGGGAAAGAATTCCTGCGCGATTCACAAAGTACTTCACCGTGCAAAGGATTGTGAGTGAGAAGAAGCCCGGGATGGTGAATCGGCGACCTTATGGGAGGTATGGACGATGTCGTTGCCGGGAAAACCAGAGAGCCTAGAAGAAAGGAAAAACCCCTCCGCCGGGAAAACCAGAGAGCCCAGAAGAAAGGAAAAATCCCTCCCCCAGTACCAGAGGCAGTAACGTTTTTCAGGCAGCATCCCAAAATAGCTAAGTTCTTGTAATTTTTATCCAGTTAGTAATGGGGCTATTAAAAGAAATTCAGGTCGGACAACTCCGCCATTTTGCTTTGTACACATGCTTTGACTCAGCCACCCCGCATATAAAGGAATATGACTTTAGTAAATTAATAAAGTATAATTTCTGTACCCATTACTAAACTACACAATTTGTACTAATAGATATAAGCAATGATAAACTCGAGTTTTGTTATAATTAAAACAGTATAACGAGTAATTGCTCTAGAGGGGTGTTCAATTAAATGTTTTTTTTTTATTACCTAACTAAAGTATTAAACAGGCAAAGGCATTGATTTGATTTGAGAAAAAAAATAATATACGTGTACAACTATTTATATGTTAATTTTCTAAAGCGGAAATGGAATAATTTAAGTCACTTGAGTGTCGTTCGCGGGAGTGACAGTGTTCATGAATAAAATATAAACTAGTTTTTTTTCTTTAGACTCCAAAACGTGCATAAAAAATACCTTGAGAACGAACGTGAATCTGCTTTCAAGGTTTTTCTGTGTAACGTGAGATGTTGTGCAGGTGAGGAACTTTCCAAAAAAAAAAAAAGAAAAAAAAAAAAAAAAAAAAAAGAGGAATGACCGATCTCTCATCCTCGTTTTTTATAAAGTAATTGAAATTTGTAACGGTTCTTTACTCCTTAAATACATGTATGTCAAATCCATTGAAGAATTAGAGACTTTTGCGAGGTTATTAAGATTACTGCTGTTCAATATAACGGGTCTTTTGTTCGTTAATGTTTTGTGCAGGCGGGGAAAGAAAGTTGGCATGCAAAAAAATTTTCTAATATTTTTTGAGAAAATGGGACAATAGTTTGTCACATCTTCTCTATCCCCCTTTTTATGCAGAGGTATAACATGTGATTTTTTTTCCAAGAATCAGGAAACTTTTTAGTAACAATGTAAGTGTTCATAATGGTTAGAATATTATGAATATGATGAATTGAAATGGTATAACATCTGGACCATAAGAGCCATAGTTTCTTAGGCTCTTTATGGTAAGAATTAGGGTAGCACAAGTGATAGGATTTATCTTGAAGTACTCTCTTGTGTTTACATTGGAAGAATTGACATTTATGTAATTACTATTCACCGAGTTGAATCTTCTTGTGTTTTCTCATATGTATTTTGGCCAGCATTAGTAAAAGTTATTGAAGTTTTCCGCTTTGTTTTTCAACTCCATAATATTTTCATAACTTTCTGAGGTAGTCATTTCATTTGGTATCATGCTTCTTATCACTTTCCTTGTTGCCGCTGTATCATGTCTAGAATCATTATATTGTTTTTTGTAAAAGTCTTTTTTACTTACATTGATGAGAGATCTGACACGTTTCTTTTCTGTTTTATAACGTTCTCAGAGTTATATCATATCTATTCATTTTTAGCTCGTTTTGTATTTGATTTCTGATTTGCATTGCCTCTTTGATGTCATTAGTTAGCCAGGGGGCTGAGGGGCGGGTTATTTTTCTTGTTACAATGGGTGCACAACTAACTAAGCATTCACGGAACTTTTGTTAGAATCTCAACCTGCAAATCGACATTATCTGTTTTTGTAATTCTATTAAATACATTTGTGTTGTTGATTAATGCTTCACTTAAGATATCAGGGGTGTAATTTTTTAGACACCGGAATGTCTTGAAGAGAGGCTTCCTTTTGGGCTTGTTTATGTTTAGCATAGCAATGTTCAGCTCTTGATCTGCTATTGGGGAGGGAACTACGTCCCAATAGGGTATACTTTCCACTTTATTTGTTATTATCAGATCTATTAGAGTCCTAGAATTAAGGGTTATGCGGGTCGGTTTTGTCACTATTTGTTTTAACTTCACAGAGTTGATCACCCTTTCCATTTTGTTATCTGCTGAGAGCAAGTCATCAATAGTCACCAAATATGTATACGGGTTTATGGCGCACACAGATATTTCTGAATGTTTCTAGCAGATGACTGAATGAACTGGAAGGTGCTTTAGGGTGACGGTAAACACACCCTACTATGAAAGATGGAAGTTTCTGCTACTGCACGGTGATCCATAAATATTCGAGCTCTTCAGTTTTTTCTAGACCTGTGGGTATTTCTGATGCACTAAGATAATTTCTAACATAAAACAGACCCCACCCCCTCGGCCATGGTCACTGCGAAATATTTTAAACTCTGGGATATTCACATATTTATTTTCAGCTGTAGGAGGAAGCCAAGTTTCACTTACACAGAGGATGTCTATGTTGTAGTCCTTTGTTAGCATTATTATTTCCTCAAAATGAGCGAGAAGGGACTGAGCGTTCACATGTACTAATGTTACATTCTTACCACGTTTCATCAGGGTGGTATCCATAGTCACAGTTGTAGTTTGATCTTGGATTTGTCCATGATTTGTTTCGACTGTGTGATTCTGCGGGGAATTCACATTATAGTGTGTTCTGGAGTTAGCCCATGGATCCTGGTGTCTGTACCTGCCGTTGGATGGGTAACGCTGATTTGAGTATGTGCCATGGGATGATCGGGCCTTCCCAAAGTTTGTATGCCTAGGTGAGTGTCTAGGGTTGTAAGAGCCATCTCTCCAAGAGAAGTCTCTTGTGTGTGGACGGCGATAAGTGAGGTGTGTATTGTGTCTCTTTCTGTAGTCTCGCGGATAGGGGATCGTTTCATAAGCTCTTTGTTGTTTATTCTGGTATGACTCATTTGAGAGCAGGATAGGGAAAAAACTAAGGGATATATAGTTTATGACCTTGAGGGTATCAGATGTTTTGAAGGTTAACATAGTACCATCCTGCCTGCTAGGATATTGTCAAGGTGCTGTTTAAAGTGGGGGAGCAAGCCCACCATGTCATGATTGGTCCCTTACTATGCCAGTAGTATAGTTGTTCGGGTGCCGTTCTCGTGGCCGTGCGGCGAGGTAGCTCCTGTTGGGAAAGGTCAACCCCGCTGCCGAGGAGCGTTGGTAAGAGAGAGAGAGGATTTTTTTTTTAAAGTACGATTCCTTAAGAGATATGAAACTTAATCAAAATGAGATTCTAAAGCGAAGTTCATTCTTTTACTTTTGCAAGAATTTTTTTTTTTAATATTATTACTGCATGCACAGCCAGACTTTTTTTTATATATTTGTTTATATTGAGAGGTAGATATAGCCTTCATATGATAATTGTAATACTTCGAAGGAATAAAGATATTAATGATTTTGAGAAGCTCGTCTGAAGATAATTATTGTTAATTATTGTTCATTATCGTGAAGTTTATAATTACTATGTCGCTAATTAAGATTTACTTCCTTTACTTTGTCGTTAAGAAAGAATAATCAATTTTGTTGATTATACATACATACATATACCTTGGCTGTTTCCCCCTTTAATTGGGGGGTAGTAAAAAAAAAATTTAATAAATAAATGAAATAAAAATTTCTCTTGAAATATCAGTTTTTAGTAAAATATATTTTTAATTTACAGTATTGTTAAGCTTTCCAAGAGTTTCATATTTTATTGACAGTAACTATTAAATACTTTAGGCGAGTGTGTACTTCGACTCGACCCTCCAATTTATATAAAAAAGAAAAGAAAAAAGAGAAAAGACACTGCCATAATAGGCAAATATATGTATGTGCATATTACTAGCGTTTTTGCAATGTTAAACAGAAAAGGAATGGATTTATGAATCGTCTTAGCTTAATTTGTATACTAAATGATTTTTCTGTGTTTTTTAAATAGTAACTAAAATTTCGTTTAACAGAAAGTTTAGCAATGAACACTTTTGCAAGACTTACTAGAGGTGAATATAGAGTGAAGGGTAATTATTATATAGACACCTTCTCTGTATTTCTTATTAGTAATTGAATGCATGAATCCAAGTTTTTATAAGATGTTGACTTTAATTATTTTGATTGTTGATTTTTTCTATTGTTTGATAAATTACTAGATGATAAATGTGACCTAGCTCCATTATTTTTTATAAGTTTTTGTATATTAAAGTTAAACTGATAAGACAGAATTTGAATTGAGTAGTAACTGAGAGTTTGTGTGCCACATATTTCAACTGTCTTTAGAGAAAATCTGAGCTACCACAGATAAACTGAGAAACAAGAAGGTTGGTGGCTATGCTACTATATACTGTGACAGCAGAAATTCGAAAAAGTAAAAGAAACTGGCCAAAAGAATTTACTTTAAAATGAGCATTATTATGAAATACAATTACAGAACTTTCGTTCTTGCCTCAAAATGCTATTATCACTTATTATTTACTGTAATTCTTATATTTTATTATAATTATTATTAGTATTTTTATTTTCATTATGGCTGTTGTTGTTGCTATCACTATTGTCCTTGCTAATTATCATTTTCATAATAATATCAGCAGTAACACAATTATTAGCATTTTTATTTTAAATTCATACCATTGCGTTACTGTAGTCACTGTTAATAAGAGCATTTCTTTAGTGGCTGTTCTCAGCATTTCATGACTTTTCTTTTTGGTATTTATAGCACTAATGTCTTGAAGATATGCTCTATCAGTTACTTAGCTACATCCTAAGTATCTTGTAATAATGATCTAAATGGTGTAGACAAATATTTACAACTACTGCTCTATTTTTAGGGTGCCCCGACCTGCAATTTCGAAATTTCTTTCCTTTTTACCCTTTGGAGAGATTGCAAGCACTTCCAGATGCAGGGGATATGCAGTATCCCCTTTGTGTGCTTACATATGGCCATTGTTCATACCCAGAGGTGATATCTAGTCTTCCCTGTATTTATAATAGCGACCTTAGGTCGTTTTCCGGCCCCTAAAATCTACTCCGGGCTATTCTAATTGCAGAATTTGAGCTTGAGAGGGAGATCCACATCTGGGGGATAGGTGTCGTGAGAGGACAAATGGCATTAGGACCGCCTCATAAGTTGAATCAACGCGAAGTAGGAGGCACTCGAACCGGATATATCTGCGCTCTTCCAATGTCCAATGGCCCACGACGTAAGGTTAGAGTCATACGTTGTTAAAACTCTGACCTATCTTACAGCGTAGAAATGAGGGGATGACGGAAAAAGGCGTGGGGTCAGCCCAGTCCCTAGAGACACCCCAAAAAGAGGGACTCCATATGGGGACAAAGGGAATGTGGGAATGCAAAGGAAGTGAAAAATTTGGATGAAATAAAAAAGGATATGGAAAATTCCTAATAAGATAAAAGTAAGAGAGAGAGAGACATTTCCCATATAATAAAACATAACAAGGGAAACTGAAAATTCCCAACTTTTCTTTTATATGAAAAATTTAGATGAAATAAAAAAAAGGATATGGGAAATTTCTAATAAAATAAAAGAAAGTGAGAGAGAGGCATTTCCCAGAGAATAAAACATCACAGGGAAAACTGAAAATTGTATAATATATTTTTTCCCCCTTTTCAGCTGCCATGCCCGAGTTTTTTTTTTTTAACCATAAGATTTAAGTTAAGAAAGCTTCAATGCATTCCATAGAAGTAGTATATAGATATAAGAGAAAAATAGTTACCCTAGGTTTAATATAGTAAGTATCATTGACTCAATTATGAGCATTATCAGATAATTGTCATTTACAAACAGTGTTTGTAATTTGATTTAGTACTAAAATAATCTTTCTTTCATAGATGAGTATTTTTAGATATTTGTAACTTACACACAGTATTTTTTATATTAAATGGGTACCATAACCATTTTGAATTATTTTCTTTGCTTTTAAAGTGTATTATTGAATAACTGTCTTTTAGATGAAAGTGTTTATTTTCTCTTTACTGTAATAAACTGATAGTCATTTTGTCACTCATTGATAGCTACATAATGTACTTGTGAATACTTAATTTAGACAGTTTTTATTCTTTATTTGAAATTCTTTTAGAATGACTGTTGTGAGAACATATTTTTCTTTCGTTGTCTCTCTTGGAATTCACATGTTCTGAATTGAGTGTACCTTGACAATTAAATTTTTTTCAGGAAACTTTAGTATTTATAAAGGAGCATAGGGAAATTTTGATATGTAATACAGAAAAGGAATCCACTTAGATAATTATGCTCTGTGTATGGTCTAAAATGATATGTGTTAGCAAGTCTAATATTTATAATTTTTGTAAAAAGTTAATGTTTCACCAGAAATAGCATATTTCTGGAATAGGCCGTAGGGTGTGACGCATAGAGCACACCCATGAGTTCCCCATTAACAAGCGAGAAATCCCACGTGATTTCCTATGTTCTCTGAGACCAAGCTCAAAGTGGAGGGAAAAACTGGCGCTGTTTAGGGGCCCCAACACCATGGGTTATGGGGTTTTCCCCCTTCTCTGAAATCCTATTCGTGGAGGTATGACCAAGTGCCTGAGCCAAGGTTATAAAAAGGGTCATTCCACGAGCTGGAAAGTTAAGAGTATTCTTGGCACCCATACAGATAAATTACGTTAAGGGGAGGGAGGCATTGAGGCTTAGAGGAACAATGTAGCATTTAATATATCAAGTGTTAAGTATCTTCACATATCAATTATCATCTTGCATGAGAGAGAACTGGCCTGTTGTGAGGTGGCAGCAAAACTGATAAGTACACACAAGTGGAGTACGACTACAAATACGCCAGTGCTATACTGCTGGCTACAATATATAATATATAATATAATATATAATATAATTCACACTTGCGCGTGAAAACATGCAACATATTTTACCCCTAACCGGCGCCTTGGCACAGTAATTACGTGTCTTAGGTTCGAGTCCCGGTTAGGAGATAATATGTTTCATGTTTTTGCATATGGTAATATGTTTATTTGATTATTATTATTAATGCCTATTTAGCTGGGATTTGAATTAAATGCAAACAACAAAGCCACGAGTGAGGGTAGAAGAAGCTGTAATATGAACAAATGGCATTCAGATAGAATGCGTTCATTCCTAGTATAGCAGATAAGCTGTAAGGTTTGCTTCTCCTTTAGACCTTCAGTGCTGTAGTTGATAGCACAGTAATTGCGTCTTAGCTTAAGTCCCAGTCAGGAGTAAAATATATTTCATGTTTTCACATATGTTAATAGGTTAATTTGATTATATATATATATATATATATATATATATATATATATATATATATATATATATATATATATATATATATATATATATATATATATATATATATATATATATATATATATATATAAGAATCTCCGAGGATCGTGTTAACTCCACCATTGGCTTGAGGGCAGACATTCCTAGTGGTAGTAATGGTTCTGCTCTTAACCTTGCACCTCCCAATAGATCTGCTTCTTTCACTCTTCACTATTCAAACATTCGTGGGCTGAACTCTAATCTTTCGTCTGTGGAACAGCACTTGGGCACTTTCCTCCCTAACCTCCTCCTCCTATCTGAAACCCAGTTGTCTATACATGCTTCCACTGACCCTTTCCAAATCTTCCACTATAATCTGTATACTCGTTTTCGTTCCAAAGGTGGGGTCTGTGCTTACTGCAACATTAACACTCCTACTGTGAGGCTCATGGACCTTGAATCTCCTGACTTTGATGTTCTCTGGCTAAAAGTCTACCTCTCCAATACCACTATCATCCTTTGCTTTTGCTACTGTTCTCCAAACTCCACTGAGTTTGTATCTTTCTTTGAATATCTCTCCTCGTGCCATGAGTCCTTGCTATCTTCTCACCCACATGCCGAAGTTCTCTACATTGGAGACTTCAATGTACACCACAGTGAGTGGCTTCATTCTTCTCACACTGATGTGGGAGGAAGCGAGGTCTTGCTTTCTCTATTACTCACGATCTGGAACAAATTATTAAACATCCTACTCGCGTTCCTGATCGTCACGAACATGCTGCAAACACTCTTAACCTATTTAGTACTTCTAACCCTTCAAACTACTCTTATTCTGTGCTTTCCCCTCTTGGTAAATCTGACCACTACATGATCTCTGTCTCTTCCATTTTTGCTCCCCCACCACCAATCCCTCCTACTCAACGCCGCCTTTGGCACTTCGAGCAAACCCAATATGAAAATTTGCAATAACTTTCTCTTTGACTTCCCATGGGATAACTATTGCTTTCGGTCCCGCAACCCTGATCGGGTAGCTGTAAAAGTTGCCGAGCTCATGACCGCGAGAATGGAGGCGTACATCCCCTCTTCTACAAAAACTTTCTCTCCCCCTAAACCTTGGTTTGACCGTGCCTGCTCCATGGCTATCCAGGCTAGGAATCAGGCTCACCGATCTTACCAAGCCTCTCCTTCCGATTTAACTCGCTCTGCTTTTATTATAGCTAGGAATCGCTGTACAGCTCAGATTCGGAGGTCTAAGGCTTCCTTTATAAGAAGGAAAGTTGATGACCTTAACTCCTCTCCCACTGACAAATGCTTCTGGTCCTTAGCCAAAAACTTCTGTAACTCAAGCTTTCCCCTTTCATTCGTTCTGATGGTTCCATAGCTTGCTCTCCCACTGACAAAGCCACTCTCTTTGGCTCTCATTTTTCTGCCAATTCTTCTATCAACGATTCCAGCGCACCTGTTCCTCAGTCTTTTCCCCTCTCTAACCCTATGCCCTCCCTTATCCTTTCTTCACGCAAAGTTCATAAGGTTCTTCGCTCACTAAAGACAAACAAGGCATCTGGTCCCGATGGTATCCCTGCAAGGTTCCTTTAGGAGTTTGCAGATGAACTGGCTCCCGTGCTTTGCCGTCTTTTTCGCCTCATTCTGTCAACCTGTATCTATCTTTCATCTTGGAAGCATGCTCTAGTTCAACCTGTTCCTAAGAAGGGTGACCGCTCTATTCCTTCTAACTACCAACCTATTGCTCTAACCTCCTCTATTGCTAAAGTTATCGAAACTTTGCTTAATGCTCACTTCTTGAAACGCCTTGAATCTAACTCACTAATCTCCGATCACCAGTACGGCTTCCGCAAGGCAAGATCCACTGGTGATCTCCTGTCCTATCTTACTCATGTATGGTTATCTTCTCTGAGGAACTATGGGGAATCCTTTGTCGTCGCCCTTGATATCTCTAAGGATTTTGACAGAGTCTGGTACAAGGCTCCGTTGGCCAAACTCCCTGCCTATGGCTTTACCCCTTCTTTCTGTTCTCTAATTTCCAGTTTTCTTACTGACCGTTCTATATCTGTAGTTGTTGATGGCGCGACATCTAGCCCTTTCTCTGTTTCCAGTGGTGTTCCTCAGGGCTCTGTTCTTTCACCTACTCTCTTTCTTCTCTTCATCAATGATCTTCTACAATCCCCATCTTCCTCTCTTCTTCATGCCTTTGCCGATGATTCTACCCTTCACTTTTCCTCTGCCTTTTCTTCACAACCTTCATCTGTTACTCGTAATCAATCTCGTATCACTCTTTCTTCTACTCTTAACTCCGATTTGCAGAGAGTATCTGAATGGGGCACTCAAAATTTAGTTAAATTCAATGCCTCCAAGACACAGTTTCTGGCTATCTCTTTATCTTCTTCTCCTCCTGATAACCCTATTGTCTTCGAAACTAATGAAATATACCCTCTTAACTCTATCAATATATTAGGAATCCATATAGCCTCTAACCTGTCTTGGAGGAATCACATAATCCAAATTTCTAAATCTTCATCCAAAAAATTGGGGGTTTTGTTTCGTTTTCGTTATTACTTTTCCTCATTGCAGTTACTTAAAATTTACAAAGGTCTTATCCGCCCCTGCTTAGAATACTGCTCACACATCTGGGGTGCTCCTTCCTTTACTTATCTTC
>JAXCGZ010002687.1:25000-40542 GCA_037179515.1 Halocaridina rubra
GAACAAAAGTGGCCCTAAAACTGAACCCTGTGGAACTCCACTACTAACTCTTCTCCATTCAGACACTGAGTGTCTTACTCTAACCCTCTGTTCCCTTCCTTCTAAGTAAGTTTTTATCCATTCCAAAACATTTCCACCTATTCTAGCCATTGATTGCAGCTTCCTAATAAGTCTCCCATGTGGAACAGTGTCAAGCGCTTTCTGGAAGTCTAGGAATATGCAATCTGCCCAGCCCTATCTTTCCTGTAAGATTTGGCTTACCTCATCATAAAATTCTAATAACTTTGTTACTGTTGATCTACCTTCTCTGAAGCCATGTTGCCTCACTGACAAAAAGTTGAAGGATTCCAAGTGAAGAGAGATATGTTTCCTTAGTAGTTTCTCCATAACTTTGCAAACTATGCTGGTCAAGGAAACTGGTCTATAGTTCAGAGCCGTATCCCTCCTTCCCTTTTTGAAGATAGGTATCACATTTGCTTGTTTCCAGCATCTTGGAATCTCCCCCGACTCCAGTGACTCCTTAAATATGATACTTAGTGCCACTGATATTGTGTTTGCGCATTTTTTAAGCACATGAGGGGATATGTCATCAGGACCTGTAGCTTTATGAACATCTAAATCCATCAGCGCTTTGCATACCTCTGTGGCTGTAAGGTTGATGTTCTCTAATACCGGCCCTTGAGCTTCTATCACTGCAATCTGAGGGGGTGGGGTATTTTCTACTGTAAATACTGACTGAAACTCCTTGTTCAATTCTTTGCAGATCTCTTCATCCGTCTCAGTTATGCTTCCATCCGCTCTCTTTAGCCTTAAAACCTGTTCTTTTACCTTCAGTTTTCCTCTGATAAAGCTGTGTGTGTGTGTGATTACCTAATTGTGATTTTCTAATTGTGTTTACGGGAAAGAGCCCAAAGCTCGTATCTTCCCGTCTCCTCATCGGTTTCATTTTATACTTGTGATACTTATCATACCTGTCCTTAAAACTATGGATTGAGATAGCATTAACTACCTCCTCGCTTAGCCAATTCCAATTATCAACTACTCTTACACTGAAAAAGTATTTTCTTACATCCTGCAAAGAAGTTTTCTTACGAAGCTTCAAACTATGACCTCTAGTTCTAGAGCCAGCCATATCAAAATATCGATCCCTATCCACTCTATCATAACCATGAAGGAATTTAAAGACTGTCACCATATCTCCCCTCACTCTTCTAGCTTCGAGTGATGGTAAGTCTAATTCCCTCAGCCTCTCATCATAACTGAGATTGCGTATTTCTGGCACCAGTTTCGTTGTATGTTTTTGAACTTTTTCAAGCTTAGCTATGTGCTTTTTCAAGTGCGGATTCCAAAAGGGGGCTGCATATTCGAGTTTTGGCCTCACATAGGTTACATAAATATTTCTGAACATTTCCTTGTCCATGTGCCTGAAGGCTACCCTTACATTTGATAAGAATGCATATGCTGCCCTTACTATGCCATTTATATGTATTTCTGGAGACAAATCTGCCAGTATGTTTACTCCTAGATCTCTCTCATTTTCTGTCTCTTGAAGCTGTACTCCAGCCACCGAGTAGTCAAGCTTGGACCTTCTTGCACTTGTACCCATTCTCATTACCTTACATTTTGAAGTATTGAATTTCATTAGCCACTTTTCTGACCACTCATGCAGATTATTTAGATCTTCCTGAAGTTCTCTACCATTGTTCTCGTTTTTTACTTTCTTCACAATCTTTGCATCATCTGCAAACATATTCATGAATGAATTTACAGACTCTGGTAGGTCATTTACATATACAAGGAACAAAGGTGGCCCTAAAACTAAACCCTGTGGAACTCCACTACTAACTCCTCTCCATTCAGACACTGAGTGTCTTACTCTAACCCTCTGTTCCCTTCCTTCTAAGTAAGTTTTTATCCATTCCAAAACATTTCCACCTATTCTAGCCATTGATTGCAGCTTCCTAATAAGTCTCCCATGTGGAACTGTGTCAAACGCTTTCTGGAAGTCTAGGAATATGCAATCTGCCCAGCCCTCTCTTTCCTGTAAGATTTGGCTTACCTCATCATAAAATTCTAATAAGTTTGTTTCTGTTGATCTACCTTCTCTGAAGCCATGTTGCCTCACTGACAAAAAGTTGAAGGATTCCAAGTGAAGAGAGATATGTTTCCTTAGTAGTTTCTCCATAACTTTGCAAACTATGCTGGTCAAGGAAACTGGTCTATAGTTCAGAGTCGTATCCCTCCTTCCCTTTTTGAAGATAGGTATCACATTTGCTTGTTTCCAGCATCTTGGAATCTCCCCTGACTCCAGTGACTTTTTAAATATGATACTTAGTGCCACTGATATTGAGTTTGCGCATTTTTTAAGCACATGAGGGGATATGTCATCAGGACCTGTAGCTTTATGAACATCTAAATCCATCAGCGCTTTGCATACCTCTGTGGCTGTAAGGTTGATGTTCTCTAATACCGGCCCTTGAGCTTCTATCACTGCAATCTGAGGGGGTGGGGTATTTTCTACTGTAAATACTGACTGAAACTCCTTGTTCAATTCTTTGCAGATCTCTTCATCCGTCTCAGCGATGCTTCCATCCGCTCTCTTTAGCCTTAAAACCTGTTCTTTTACCTTCAGTTTTCCTCTGATAAAGCTGTGGAAAAGCTTGGAATTTTCTTTAGCCTTCCTGGTGATGTCCCTCTCATAGTCTCTCTCTGCCTCTCTCCTTTTACTTAGGTAGTCATTTCTTGCTCTTTTGTAGGTTTGCCAGGCATTTATGTTTTTTCTCCTCCTATACCTTTTCCAGCATTTGTCTCTCCACTCCTTGGCTCTTTTACACCCATTATCGAACCATTTCTCTCTGGCATGAATGACACCTACTTTGGTGACAGGTATGCAGCAATCTACTATCTTCCCATATTTCTTACAAAGGATGTCATACATTTCTTGTACAGATTTGTTGTAAAATAAGGTTCTCCAGTCAAGAACTGCAAAACACTCATTCATTTTGATGTAATCTCCTTTCGGATAGTTCCTCCTCATGTCCTCAGTGCCTCTACTCTCAGGAAGAATATCTTCAATGATATACTCCATCAACAACACACAGTGGTCACTTTTGGTGGTTCATACTCAATTTTTTCAATATCCAACACATTATCTGTGAACACTAGATCAAGTAGTGATGGCTCATCCCCACCCCTGGCCCTTGTTGGTTCCATTACATGTTGGTGTAGGAAATTCCCTTGTACGCAATCTAGGAATCTTGCCCCGAATGAGTCCTCACCACTGTGTGGGTCAAGATTTATCCAATCTATCTCTTTATGATTAAAGTCTCCCATAATCAAAATCCTACATTTTTTTTCCCGTGCCATGTTAACAACTGAGTTTATGACTTCAATAGTACCTATATGACTTTCCTCATAAACTTCAAGCCTATTTTGGTTCCTTGGTGGGTTGCATACAACAGTTATTATAATGCTCTCTGACCCAGTATTTATGCGAGCAACAAGAAATTCCTTGAACTCACTTTCTATAGCCAAGTTTATTTCTTCAACTTGAATCCTTTTACTTATGAGCAGTGCTATTCCTCCACCAGTCCTCTCAGATCTTTCAACCCTTAGTATTCTGAAGCCCCTAGGAAAAACTGTGACACTGTTTATGTCCTCACTCAACTTAGTCTCTGTAATTCCTACTATATCTGCCTTACTGTTGTGAATCCTATCTTTTAATTCTACTGCCTTACCAGCTAATCCATCAGCATTTGTGTGATTACCTAATTGTGATTACCTAATTGTGTTTACGGGAAAGAGCTCAAAGCTCGTATCTTCCCGTCTCCTCATCGGTTCCATTTTATACTTAGTGATACTTATCATACCTGTCCTTAAAACTATGGATTGAGATAGCATTAACTACCTCCTCGCTTAGCCAATTCCAATTATCAACTACTCTTACACTGAAAAAGTATTTCCTTACATCCTGCAAAGAAGTTTTCTTACGAAGCTTCAAACTATGACCTCTAGATCTAGAGCCAGCCATATCAAAATATCGATCCCTATCCACTCTATCATAACCATGAAGGAATTTAAAGACTGTCGCCATATCCCCCCTCACTCTTTTAGCTTCGAGTGATGGTAAGTCTAATTCCCTCAGCCTCTCATCATAACTGAGATTGCGTATTTCTGGCACCAGTTTCGTGGCATGTCTTTGAACTTTTTCAAGCTTAGCTATGTGTTTTTTCAAGTGCAGATTCCAAAAGGGGGCTGCATATTCGAGTTTTGGCCTCACATAGGTTACATAAATATTTCTGAACATTTCCTTGTCCATGTGCCTGAAGGCTACCCTTACATTTGATAAGAATGTATATGCTGCCCTTACTATGCCATTTATATGTATTTCTGGAGACAAATCTGCCAGTATGTTTACTCCTAGATCTCTCTCATTTTCTGTCTCTTGAAGTTGTACTCCAGTCACCGAGTAGTCAAGCTTGGGCCTTCTTGCACTTGCACCCATTCTCATTACCTTACATTTTGAAGTATTGAATTTCATTAGCCACTTTTCTGACCACTCATGCAGATTATTTAGATCCTCCTGAAGTTCTCTACCATTGTTCTCGTTTTTTACTTTCTTCACAATCTTTGCATCATCTGCAAACATATTCATGAATGAATTTACAGACTCTGGTAGGTCATTTACATATACAAGGAACAAAAGTGGCCCTAAAACTGAACCCTGTGGAACTCCACTACTAACTCTTCTCCATTCAGACACTGAGTGTCTTACTCTAACCCTCTGTTCCCTTCCTTCTAAGTAAGTTTTTATCCATTCCAAAACATTTCCACCTATTCTAGCCATTGATTGCAGCTTCCTAATAAGTCTCCCATGTGGAACAGTGTCAAACGCTTTCTGGAAGTCTAGGAATATGCAATCTGCCCAGCCCTCTCTTTCCTGTAAGATTTGGCTTACCTCATCATAAAATTCTAATAAGTTTGTTACTGTTGATCTACCTTCTCTGAAGCCATGTTGCCTCACTGACAAAAAGTTGAAGGATTCCAAGTGAAGAGATATGTTTCCTTAGTAGTTTCTCCATAACTTTGCAAACTATGCTGATCAAGGAAACTGGTCTATAGGTCAGAGCCGTATCCCTCCTTCCCTTTTTGAAGATAGGTATCACATTTGCTTGTTTCCAGCATCTTGGAATATCCCCCGACTCCAGTGACTCCTTAAATATGATACTTAGTGCCACTGATATTGTGTTTGTGCATTTTTAAGCACATGAGGGGATATGTCATCAGGACCTGTAGCTTTATGAACATCTAAATCCATCAGCGCTTTGCATACCTCTGTGGCTCTAAGGTTGATGTTCTCCAATACCGGCCCTTGAGCTTCTATCACTGCAATCTGAGGGGGTGGGGTATTTTCTACTGTAAATACTGACTGAAACTCCTTGTTCAATTCTTTGCAGATCTCTTCATCCGTCTCAGTGATGCTTCCATCCACTCTCTTTAGCCTTAAAACCTGTTCTTTTACCTTCAGTTTTCCTCTGATAAAGCTGTGGAAAAGCTTGGGATTTTCTTTAGCCTTCCTGGTGATGTCCATCTCATAGTCTCTCTCTGCCTCTCTCCTTTTACTTAGGTAGTCATTTCTTGCTTTTTTGTAGGTTTGCCAGGCATTTATGTTTTTTCTCCTCCTATACCTTTTCCAGCATTTGTCTCTCCACTCCTTAGCTCTTTTACACCCATTATCGAACCATTTCTCTCTGGCATGAATTACACCTACTTTGGTGACAGGTATGCAGCAATCTACTATCTTCCCATATTTCTCACAAAAGATGTAATACATTTCTTGTACAGATTTGTTGTAAAATAAGGTTCTCCAGTCAATAACTGCAAAAAGCTCATTCATTTTGATGTAATCTCCTTTAGGATAGTTCCTCCTCATGTCCTCAGTGCCTCTACTCTCAGGAAGAATATCTTCAATGATATACTCCATCAACAACACACAGTGGTCACTCTTTCCAATTGGTGGTTCATACTCAATTTTTTCAATATCCAACACATTATCTGTGAACAATAGATCAAGTAGTGAAGGCTCATCCCCACCCCTGGCCCTTGTTGGTTCTATTACATGTTGGTGTAGGAAATTCCCTTGTACGCAATCTAGGAATCTTGCCCCGAATGAGTCCTCACCACTGTGTGGGTCAAGATTTATCCAATCTATCTCTTTATGATTAAAGTCTCCCATAATCAAAATCCTACATTTTTTTCCCGTGCCATGTTAACAACTGAGTTTATGACTTCAATAGTACCTATATGACTTTCCTCATAAACTTCAAGCCTATTTTGGTTCCTTGGTGGGTTGTATACAACAGTTATTATAATGCTCTCTGACCCAGTATTTATGCGAGCAACAAGAAATTCCTTGAACTCACTTTCTATAGCCAAGTTTATTTCTTCGACTTGAATCCTTTCACTTATGAGCAGTGCTATCCCTCCACCAGTCCTCTCAGATCTCTCAACCCTTAGTATTCTGAAGCCCTTAGGAAAAACTGTGACACTGTTTATGTCCTCACTCAACTTAGTCTCTGTAATTGCTACTATATCTGCCTTACTGTTGTGAATCCTATCTTTTAATTCTACTGCCTTACCAGCTAATCCATCAGCATTTGTGTATAACAATCTTAATGAGGCCCCATCCCCTGATCTTCTGTCATTATTTTCTTTATCTCCCCTTTGTCTGGAAGAACTCTGTAATGAAAATTTTTCTTCTCTTCTTCATTTCTTTCATCATTTAACCTTCTTGCCTCTTGCAACAAGTTTTTTATCTTTCCCATCTCTTTCTGTGTTCTGTATCATCTAATGAACACTTGTTTGAATTCTTGAAGGTCTTTTAGACTTTTTTTCTCAACAGTATTTCCCTACATGTTTCCCCTCTCTCAAAGGTTACTTTTGTTGGTCTCGGTTTTCCTTCCCTCGAATATTTACCTAGTTGGTGTATGTTTACAATATCCTCAGGACCACATACTACTCCAAGCTTTCTTATCAGGTCTACAACCCTAGCTTTATTTTCTTCAAGTCTCCCTTGCCATGTTGGCTCTTGGGATTCGCTTATGCCTGAGATTACCACAGTCTTCTCCTTATCAAGTGCCTGTCTGATGAGTGGGTTTGCCCTTTCCATCACAACGTCTTTCATTTTTTCGATTACTGTCTCTTTATAGTCAACTGTTTGTATGTTTTCCAGTGCCACCACCTTTACAGCCTCTTTTACTGCCACATTCCCCTTTAGTGCATCAGCAAAGGAAGTTTTCATGGCATCATTTTCCATATTCAGCTCCTGGAACTCTTTTCTGAACTGTTCAATGTTCTCCTTAATCTGGACATTCCAAGCAGCAATCTCGTCTCTCTCAGAAGAGAGCAGTGAACTAACATCTAATTCCTTTAGGTTGTCATTCAGCTGTTTGTTTTTATCTTCTTGTTTAGAAATTCTAGATTCTAGTTGACTCTTTTCCCCTTCCAGCTTCTTTATTCTTTTTTCTAGTTCCTTTCTCTCCTGCCCTTGTGCTTTATTTGCTTCCTCCAAAGATCTTATTTGCTCTCTGAGTGTTTCATTCTCTTTCATTTCTCCATCCATATTCCGAATTTTTTCATCAATGCTTATAACCATTGCCTCTAAATTCTTGATTTTCTGTTTAAGTCTCCTAATGGGTACCCCTCCTACTGACCCATGGATGGGAGAGGTTTGGGACAGAGATGGCCTCATTTTTATGTTCTCCCTCTCGCAGAATATAGAAAGAAGAAGAGAAAGAGGAAAAAAAAAGAGAAAAACTTTTATTTAAGCTTCACACAGAATTTTTATATCTCCATCTAAGTGCTATTTAGTGACTCAATTTATCTCTTTTCTGGTAACACACATCTTAACTTAAAAACTTGACCATGGTAATTTAAGGATAAAAAGAAAAAGAAAAAAAAAGCAACAAAACAAAAGTCAAACCTGAAGGAAAATTCGAATTTGTGTCTGAGGAGGCACCCACCTGTTTCTGCTATATATTCTTCCTAACTGATAAACTCACTTGCTAACCAAGATATGTTATCACAGGATTAGACTTTATATTTAACTCAATATATATACAAAATAAAAAAATAGTAAAAGAGAAAGCTAAAAGAAAAGCAAAAAAATGAAGAAAATAAGACAGCTGTACTACTTGGCAACTTAACTCAGTACTGTTAACAGGTGGATATTTGGTAATTTTTTTTTTATTATTCAATTATTTCGTGTATCAAACTAACTAACAAGTTAATATAAATGGGAAGGATACTGATTTTAACAATATATGGAACCACAGGATCAGGTAAACGGCTTAAGAGCTTTCCCCAGTTTACACAAAAAATTTGGTAATGTGATGTGATGGTTTCACCTCTGGCAACTCTTCTAAATTTCCTTCAAGACAGAACTGGACAGCAGCTTCTCTCTCCCCTCACGAAAGTGTTCTCAATTTTTTTCCTTTAATATTTTGGACAGTCTCGTCATACAATAAATATAAGTTTTGTACTCACAATACTCTGCAGGATTTCAGATTTATGGAAATTATGGTAAAGTTTTCCACTAAGCACTTAGTCACTCAAAAACACAAGTAAAAATTTAAGAGAAGCAGTTGCGTGGTCCACGTATGGTGTGTGTGTGTGTGTGTGTGTGTGTGTGTGTGTGTGTGTGTGGTGTGTGAGATTACCTATTTGTGACTGCCTAATTGTGTTTACGGGAAAGAGCCCAAAGCTCGTATCTTCCCGTCTCCTCATCGGTTCCCTTTTCTACTTAGTGATACTTATCATACCTGTCCTTAAAATTATTGATTGAGATAGCATTAACTACCTCCTCGCTTAGCCAATTCCAATTATCACCTACTCTTACACTGAAAAAGTATTTCCTTACATCCTGCAAAGAAGTTTTCTTACGAAGCTTCAAACTATGACCTCTAGTTCTAGAGACTGCCATATCAAAATATCGATCCCTATCCACTCTATCATAACCACGAAGGAATTTAAAGACTCTCACCATATCCCCCCTCAATCTTCTAGCTTCAAGTGATGGTAAGTCTAATTCCCTCAGCCTCTCATCATAACTGAGATTACGTATTTCTGACACCAGTTTCGTGGCATGTCCTTGAACTTTTTCAAGCTTATTTCTGAACATTTCCTCGTCCATGTACCTGAAGGCTACCCTTAAATTTGATAAGAATGCATATGCTGCCCTTACTATGCCATTTATATGTATTTCTGGAGATAAATCTGCCAGTATGTTTACTCCTAGATCTCTCTCATTTTCTGTCTCTTGAAGTTGTACTCCAGCCACCGAGTAATCAAGCTTGGGCCTTCTTGCAATTGCAACCAATCTCATTACCTTACATTTTGAAGTGTGATTACCTAATTATGATTACCTAATTGTGTTTACGGGAAAGAGCCCAAAGCTCGTATCTTCCTGTCTCCTCATCGGTTCCATTTTATACTTAGTGATACTTATCATACCTGTCCTTAAAACTATGGATTGAGATAGCATTAACTACCTCCTCGCTTAGCCAATTCCAATTATCAACTACTCTTACACTGAAAAAGCATTTCCTTACATCCTGCAAAGAAGTTTTCTTACGAAGCTTCAAACTATGACCTCTAGTTCTAGAGCCAGCCATATCAAAATATCGATCCCTATCCACTCTATCATAACCATGAAGGAATTTAAAAACTGTCACCATATCCCCCTTCACTCTTCTAGCTTCGAGTGATGGTAAGTCTAATTCCCTCAGCCTCTCATCATAACTGAGATTGCATATTTCTGGCACCAGTTTCGTGGCATGTCTTTGAACTTTTTCAGGCTTAGCTATGTGCTTTTTCAAGTGCGGATTCCAAAAGGGGGCTGCATATTCGAGTTTTGGCCTCACATAGGTTACATAAATATTTCTGAACATTTCCTTGTCCATGTGCCTGAAGGCTACCCTTACATTTGATAAGAATGCATGTGCTGCCCTTACTATGCCATTTATATGTATTTCTGGAGACAAATCTGCCAGTATGTTTACTCCTAGATCTCTCTCATTTTCTGTCTCTTGAAGTTGTACTCCAGCCACCGAGTAGTCAAGCTTGGGCCTTCTTGCAATTGTACCCATTCTCATTACCTTACATTTTGAAGTATTGAATTTCATTAGCCACTTTTCTGACCACTCATGCAGATTATTTAGATCTTCCTGAAGTTCTCTACCATTGTTCTCGTTTTTTACTTTCTTCACAATCTTTGCATCATCTGCAAACATATTCATGAATGAATTTACAGACTCTGGTAGGTCATTTACATATACAAGGAACAAAAGTGGCCCTAAAACTGAACCCTGTGGAACTCCACTACTAACTCTTCTCCATTCAGACACTGAGTGTCTTACTCTAACCCTCTGTTCCCTTCCTTCTAAGTAAGTTTTTATCCATTCCAAAACATTTCCACCTATTCTAGCCATTGATTGCAGCTTCCTAATAAGTCTCCCATGTGGAACAGTGTCAAACGCTTTCTGGAAGTCTAGGAATATGCAATCTGCCCAGCCCTCTCTTTCCTGTAAAATTTGGCTTACCTCATCATAAAATTCTAATAAGTTTGTTACTGTTGATCTACCTTCTCTGAAGCCATGTTGCCTCACTGACAAAAAGTTGAAGGATTCCAAGTGAAGAGAGATATGTTTCCTTAGTAGTTTCTCCATAACTTTGCAAACTATGCTGATCAAGGAAACTGGTCTATAGTTCAGAGCCGTATCCCTCCTTCCCTTTTTGAAGATAGGTATCACATTTGCTTGTTTCCAGCATCTTGGAATCTCCCCCGACTCCAGTGACTCCTTAAATATGATACTTAGTGCCACTGATATTGTGTTTGTGCATTTTTTAAGCACATGAGGGGATATATCATCAGGACCTGTAGCTTTATGAACATCTAAATCCATCAGCGCTTTGCATACCTCTGTGGCTGTAAGGTTGATGTTCTCTAATACCGGCCCTTGAGCTTCTATCACTGCAATCTGAGGGGGTGGGGTATTTTCTACTGTAAATACTGACTGAAACTCCTTGTTCAATTCTTTGCAGATCTCTTCATCCGTCTCAGTGATGCTTCCATCCACTCTCTTTAGCCTTAAAACCTGTTCTTTTACCTTCAGTTTTCCTCTGATAAAGCTGTGGAAAAGCTTGGGATTTTCTTTAGCCTTCCTGGTAATGTCCCTCTCATAGTCTCTCTCTGCCTCTCTCCTTTTACTTAGGTAGTCATTTCTTGCTCTTTTGTAGGTTTGCCAGGCATTTATGTTTTTTCTCCTCCTATGCCTTTTCCAGCATTTGTCTCTCCACTCCTTAGCTCTTTTACACCCATTATCGAACCATTTCTCTCTGGCATGAATTACACCTACTTTGGTGATAGGTATGCAGCAATCTACTATCTTCCCATATTTCTCACAAAAGATGTCATACATTTCTTGTACAGATTTGTTGTAAAATAAGGTTCTCCAGTCAATAACTGCAAAAAGCTCATTCATTTTGATGTAATCTCCTTTAGGATAGTTCCTCCTCATGTTCTCAGTGCCTCTACTCTCAGGAAGAATATCTTCAATGATATACTCCATCAACAACACACAGTGGTCACTCTTTCCAATTGGTGGTTCATACTCAATTTTTTCAATATCCAACACATTATCTGTGAACACTAGATCAAGTAGTGATGGCTCATCCCCACCCCTGGCCCTTGTTGGTTCCATTACATGTTGGTGTAGGAAATTCCCTTGTACGCAATCTAGGAATCTTGCCCCGAATGAGTCCTCACCACTGTGTGGGTCAAGATTTATCCAATCTCTCTCTTTATGATTAAAGTCTCCCATAATCAAAATCCTACATTTTTTTTTTTCCGTGCCATGTTAGCAACTGAGTTTATGACTTCAATAGTACCTATATGACTTTCCTCATAAACTTCAAGCCTATTTTGGTTCCTTGGTGGGTTGTATACAACAGTTATTATAATGCTCTCTGACCCAGCATTTATGCGAGAAACAAGAAATTCCTTGAACTCACTTTCTATAGCCAAGTTTATTTCTTCAACTTGAATCCTTTCACTTATGAGCAGTGCTATCCCTCCACCAGTCCTCTCAGATCCTTCAACCCTTAGTATTCTGAAGCCCCTAGGAAAAACTGTGACACTGTTTATGTCCTCACTCAACTTAGTCTCTGTAATTGCTACTATATCTGCCTTACTGTTGTGAATCCTATCTTTTAATTCTACTGCCTTACCAGCTAATCCATCAGCATTTGTGTGATTACCTAATTGTGATTACCTAATTGTGTTTACGGGAAAGAGCCCAAAGCTCGTATCTTCCTGTCTCCTCATCGGTTCCATTTTATACTTAGTGATACTTATTATACCTGTCCTTAAAACTATGGATTGAGATAGCATTAACTACCTCCTCGCTTAGCCAATTCCAATTATCAACTACTCTTACACTGAAAGAGTATTTCCTTACATCCTGCAAACAAGTTTCCTTACGAAGCTTCAAACTATGACCTCTAGTTCTAGAGCCTGCCATATCAAAATATCGATCCCTATCCACTCTATCATAACCATAAAGGAATTTAAAGACTGTCACCATATCCCCCCTCACTCTTCTAGCTTCGAGTGATGGTAAGTCTAATTCCCTCAGCCTCTCATCATAACTGAGATTGCGTATTTCTGGCACCAGTTTCGTGGCATGTCTTTGAACATTTTCAAGCTTAGCTATGTGCTTTTTCAAGTGCGGATTCCAAAAGGGGGCTGCATATTCGAGTTTTGGCCTCACAGAGGTTACATAAATATTTCTGAACATTTCCTTGTCCATGTGCCTGAAGGCTACCCTTACATTTGATAAGAATGCATATGCTGCCCTTACTATGCCATTTATATGTATTTCTGGAGACAAATCTGCCAGTATGTTTACTCCTAGATCTCTCTCATTTTCTGTCTCTTGAAGTTGTACTCCAGCCACCGAGTAGTCAAGCTTGGGCCTTCTTGCACTTGTACCCATTCTCATTACCTTACATTTTGAAGTATTGAATTTCATTAGCCACTTTTCTGACCACTCATGCAGATTATTTAGATCTTCCTGAAGTTCTCTACCATTGTTCTCGTTTTTTACTTTCTTCACAATCTTTGCATCATCTGCAAACATATTCATGAATGAATTTACAGACTCTGGTAGATCATTTACATATACAAGGAACAAAAGTGGCCCTAAAACTGAACCCTGTGGAACTCCACTACTAACTCTTCTCCATTCAGACACTGAGTGTCTTACTCTAACCCTCTGTTCCCTTCCTTCTAAGTAAGTTTTTATCCATTCCAAAACATTTCCACCTATTCTAGCCATTGATTGCAGCTTCCTAATAAGTCTCCCATGTGGAACAGTGTCAAACGCTTTCTGGAAGTCTAGGAATATGCAATCTGCCCAGCCCTCTCTTTCCTGTAAGATTTGGCTTACCTCATCATAAAATTCTAATAAGTTTGTTACTGTTGATCTACCTTCTCTGAAGCCATGTTGCCTCACTGACAAAAAGTTGAAGGATTCCAAGTGAAGAGAGATATGTTTCCTTAGTAGTTTCTCCATAACTTTGCAAACTATGCTGGTCAAGGAAACTGGTCTATAGTTCAGAGCCGTATCCCTCCTTCCCTTTTTGAAGATAGGTATCACATTTGCTTGTTTCCAGCATCTTGGAATCTCCCCCGACTCCAGTGACTCCTTAAATATGATACTTAGTGCCACTGATATTGTGTTTGCGCATTTTTTAAGCACATGAGGGGATATGTCATCAGGACCTGTAGCTTTATGAACATCTAAATCCATCAGCGCTTTGCATACCTCTGTGGCTGTAAGGTTGATGTTCTCTAATACCGGCCCTTGAGCTTCTATCACTGCAATCTGAGGGGGTGGGGTATTTTCTACTGTAAATACTGACTGAAACTCCTTGTTCAATTCTTTGCAGATCTCTTCATCCGTCTCAGTGATGTTTCCATACACTCTCTTTAGCCTTAAAACCTGTTCTTTTACCTTCAGTTTTCCTCTGATAAAGCTTTGGAAAAGCTTGGGATTTTCTTTAGCCTTCCTGGTAATGTCCCTCTCATAGTCTCTCTCTGCCTCTCTCCTTTTACTTAGGTAGTCATTTCTTGCTCTTTTGTAGGTTTGCCAGGCATTTATGTTTTTTCTCCTCCTATACCTTTTCCAGCATTTGTCTCTCCACTCCTTAGCTCTTTTACACCCATTATCGAACCATTTCTCTCTGGCATGAATTACACCTACTTTGGTGATAGGTATGCAGCAATCTACTATCTTCCCATATTTCTCACAAAAGATGTCATACATTTCTTGTACAGATTTGTTGTAAAATAAGGTTCTCCAGTCAATAACTGCAAAAAGCTCATTCATTTTGATGTAATCTCCTTTAGGATAGTTCCTCCTCATGTTCTCAGTGCCTCTACTCTCAGGAAGAATATCTTCAATGATATACACCATCAACAACACACAGTGGTCACTCTTTCCAATTGGTGGTTCATACTCAATTTTTTCAATATCCAACACATTATCTGTGAACACTAGATCAAGTAGTGATGGCTCATCCCCACCCCTGGCCCTTGTTGGTTCCATTACATGTTGGTGTAGGAAATTCCCTTGTACGCAATCTAGGAATCTTGCCCCGAATGAGTCCTCACCACTGTGTGGGTCAAGATTTATCCAATCTATCTCTTTATGATTAAAGTCTCCCATAATCAAAATCCTAAATTTTTTTTTCCCGTGCCATGTTAACAACTGAGTTTATGACTTCAATAGTACCTATATGACTTTCCTCATAAACTTCAAGCCTATTTTGGTTCCTTGGTGGGTTGTATACAACAGTTATTATAATGCTCTCTGGCCCAGTATTTATGCGAGAAACAAGAAATTCCTTGAACTCACTTTCTATAGCCAAGTTTATTTCTTCAACTTGAATCCTTTCACTTATGAGCAGTGCTATCCCTCCACCAGTCCTCTCAGATCCTTCAACCCTTAGTATTCTGAAGCCCCTAGGAAAAACTGTGACACTGTTTATGTCCTCACTCAACTTAGTCTCTGTAATTGCTACTATATCTGCCTTACTGTTGTGAATCCAATCTTTTAATTCTACTGCCTTACCAGCTAATCCATCAGCATTTGTGTGATTACCTAATTGTGATTACCTAATTGTGTTTACGGGAAAGAGCCCAAAGCTCGTATCTTCCTGTCTCCTCATCGGTTCCATTTTATACTTAGTGATACTTATCATACCTGTCCTTAAAACTATGGATTGAGATAGCATTAACTACCTCCTCGCTTAGCCAATTCCAATTATCAACTACTCTTACACTGAAAAAGTATTTCCTTACATCCTGCAAACAAGCTTCCTTACGAAGCTTCAAACTATGACCTCTAGTTCTAGAGCCTGCCATATCAAAATATCGATCCCTATCCACTCTATCATAACCATGAAGGAATTTAAAGACTGTC
>JAXCGZ010002688.1:0-12500 GCA_037179515.1 Halocaridina rubra
GTCTGGTTCCAGCTCCAGTAGTGATAGGACCTGCATAAGTATCTCTGTCCTCTTTTCCTCCTCTCTCACGAGAGCCAGAAAAAGAAGCAAAGACTGCTTTTGTTTTGTTTTGTTTTGTGTTCCCGATTTTTGTTTTAGTGAAAACAAGTGACTGTGTGTGTGATATACCCAAAATAATTTTTCCTGCCCTTCTCTCTCTTTTATAAGAGTCGGGAAGAAAAGGAAAATAGAAAGTGTTCAGGTTTCTAATTTGTTTTTATATCTATTGTGATAGGTAATTGAAGCCTCTTCGCCTCCTCCACTCCATCCCTGTCTGAGGTGGAAGCTTCCACAAGGAAATATAACCTAAGTATATCTGTTTTCTTTTCTTCCTCTCTCACGAGAGCCAAAGAGAGAAACAGAGAGATTGCCTTGTTTTGTTGATTTTTTGTGCTTTTGTGTTCTTTTGTCTAATTGAACACACATTATTGTGTTTTAGTGAAAACAAGTGACTGTGTGTGTGATATACTCTAAGTAATTTTGCCTGCTCTTCTCTCTCTTTTATAAGAGTTGGGAAGAGAAGGGAAATAGAAAGTGTTCAGGCTTCTAATTGTTTTTATATCTTTTGTGATAGGTAGTTGAAGCCTCTTCCTACCAACAAAGTGAACTTCACCTCTTCCACTCCATCCCTGACCTGAGGGGGAAGTCTTCACAAGGATATATAACCTAAGTATATCTGTTTTCTTTTCTTCCTCTCTCACGAGAGCCAAAGAGAGAAACAGAAAGATTGCCTTATTTTGTTATTTTCTTGTGCTTGTGTTTTTTTTTGTTTAATTGAACACACATTATTGTGTCCTGAGCAAATCTCTGTTTTCACTTCCCTCTCCCACGAGAGTTGGGAAGAAAGGTAGAAGACTGTTTAAGTGATTAAGTGTTGTAGTGTTGCAATTAAGTGAAGTGATCAAGCCATAAGGCCCCTATACTGCATTAATCAAATTGACAAACAGTGCAAATAACATATAAATAGTGAAATCTGTGATATCCATGACTAGTTGCTAGTCATGGCCTCAGCCGCTTCTCTTGCTTCCCCCCCAGAGGGGGGAATGGAACTCGACCCCCCTCAAGAGGGGTGGACGGTTGTGGGAAAGAAGAGGGCAAGGACAGCCTCTAACAGTAGCCATGAGAGTGCTGCTGTCCCAGTTCCCCCCCAGCACCAAAGACTGATAGAGAGCCCATTTCCAAGTTCAAAGTTGAGGCTCCTTCCATCAAAGAGGCATATGACCTCATCAGAGAGTTGGAAGACCAACTCACCGAGCATGGCTGCAAAATAAAGCCTAACGTACAGGGTGACTTCATTATCCACCCAGCCTCAGCAGAAGCCGCAAAGAAAATCCGCAGCCTAGGCTCACCTCACTTGATAGAGTTGAACCCTGCACTAAAAATAAGAAAATACATTGTTATTGGCTTCCCTGTTGCTTGGTCAGTTGACCTTCTGACCAAGCAAACGTACATTACAGCTGCCTCACGTTGCTCCTCCAAAATAGAGGGCCAAACCGTTCCATCAAAGCAAGTTCTGGTCCACATCTGTGGTCCACCCCCTTCGCAAGTAAACCTCGGCATCTGGGGCAAGTTCTACATAAGAGACTACACCCCAGAACCCCTAAGATGTTTCCGGTGCCAAAGATTTGGGCACCACAGGAATACTTGCCATTTCCCAGAGAGATGTGGAATCTGCAGTGGGAAACACTCCACCGACCGCTGCCTTACAAAATTCAAGGCAAAAGAAGCAACAGTTGCCAAGTGCCCGAACTGCAAAGGGAACCATCATGCATGGAACAACCGCTGCCCAGAAAGGCTGAAGAGGATTCCCTCCTTCTGCCCCTGTCACCAATCACACCACCCCCAACTTCACCCCAGCTCCTCCCCCCACCTCCAATCCTTGGCAAATGCCCCCTCCTGCCCCACTCACACCTAACCTCCCCAACCAAAACCCACCACACTACACCAACCCAGCTCCTAACACACAGATCACAACTCCTACAGCTTCCACCCCCACACCAACTCCATCCACCCCATCACACAACACTCACACTCCTACCATCCCCCCAAACAACACTCACACTCCCATCAACCCCACACGCAACACTCACACCAACACCTCCACCCCACGCAACACCCAAACACACAATGCAGCCACATGTAACACCCAGAACACTCAGACCACACACACACCCACTCACCACACTAGGTCCCGGGACCCTAGACTAAACTCCCATAACCCCATACCTAAACAGCCTATCCAGACACCTTCCTCTGCCTCCTCTTCCAAACAGCAAACCCTCTTCACAGTAAACGAGCTCACCAACCTTCTCATTCAAGCCGTACAGGCAGCCGTCCGACTCCTCGATACCAGAGCCACCACCCAAGATGCCTACAATCAAGTTGTCGAAGTAGCCCACTCCGTTGTCGCCAACGCCCTCGTCTCCAGAACCCACCAGCAGCCTCAACAACCCACCACTCCTACCACCTCCACCTCCTCAAATCATCAAGATGTCTAATCTCGGGATCCTACACTGGAACGCCCAGGGTCTCAGACACAAGGTACAACATCTTGAAGGCATAGCCAAGACTGACAACATTGATGTCATCATGGTTCAAGAAACCCTGTGCACAGAACAATACCCTCCAAAAATCTCAGGATACAATGGATTCTACCAGCACTGGTCTCCAGGGGAGAACAGAGGCAGCGCCACCTTCATCAGGAAAAACCTATTAGCAAAGGAAATAACCCGACTGGTCAACTGCGGCGAAGATGTCGACGTCCTCGCTGTTAACATCCAACTTCAAGGCAGCTGCATAGACCTGTACAACATTTACAGACCACGGGCAGGTAGCTTAGACCTGACTACCCTCTTCGGGCTAGCCAGTCATCGTGACTTGGTAATAGGAGGCGACTTCAACGCGCACCACCCAAGATTCAGGTATGAGCGCCCCTGTGCTGCAGGCAGACACATCATGAGCCTGCTGAATGACCAAGAAGATGTCTCCCTGCTCAACGATCATGAGCCAACACACGACAGAGGTGGAATACTGGACCTCACCTTTGTCTCCAATTCCCTAAAGCAGGACGCCACATGGAGAGTTCATCCCCTGGTCACAAGCGACCACTATGGGATCCATCTCACACTGCCAATTCCTGAAATCTTCAGAATCCCTGCTCCTCCCCCTCGATGGAATTTCAAGAAGGCCGACTGGGGCCGATTCCAGGAGCACCTCAGCAATTGGTTTTCAGCCTACGTACCATCTGAAGACATCGACCAAGCAGAGGCCGAGCTAGTCAATGCCCTGCAAGCTGCAGCAAACTCCTCCATACCCCTCTGCAAACCACAACACACCACTCATCGGGACAGATGGTATTACTGTGACAGAGTTAAAGAACTCAACCACCGGCTCAACGTCATTCGGAAAATGCACAGGAAACGTCGCACTGAAGACTCCTACCGCACTCTCCAGGCAGTCAAAGAACATGTCCATGAAGAGATTCGCAACATCAAGAGGAAAAAATGGCTAGAGTGGTGTTCCAACCTAGATGCTCACACCTCTGTGGGCCAGATGTGGAGGAGCATCAACTCCTTTGCTAAAGGAAAACCTCCTAAAATCACCCCCCACAGGGATCCTAGCAGGGCAGCAGAAGAACTCGCCATCAAATTCGCGGATAGAGCAAGCTCTAACCAGCTCCCCATCACCACCAGAGCAACACTTCAGGACCTCACCACTGCAAGATGGGAAGAAATAGAAGAGGCCATCAACACTGAAGATGAAACAGATGCTCCATTCTCCCTGACTGAGCTACTAAGAGTAAGCAAAAGCTCTAAGAACACAGCCCCAGGTGCCGACAGAATAACATACACAATGATCCAATAAATGGGGCCCCAAGGGGAGCTTGCTCTACTCTCTCTGATCAATTCGACATACACACGAAGAATCAGACCAGCCTCATGGAACAGAGCAGACATTCAGCCCATCCCAAAACCACAGGACCCTGACAACCCTCGCCCCATCTCCCTCCTAAGCTGCCAGAGCAAGACGGCAGAAAAGATGGTACTTAACAGAGTCCGCTGGAAATGCCCACCCTTCCCAGAAAACATGTTTGCCTACCAGCCTGGCTTAGGCACCTCAGAATGCATAGCCTCCATGCTATCATTTCTCAACAACAGCCGTGGTTACATCGTTTTTCTAGACCTAGAGAAGGCCTTTGAACTAGCCAATGTGCCGGCAATACTCTCTGCTCTCGTATCCAAGCAGATCAAAGGTAACCTTCTCTCGTGGATCAAGCAGAGTCTACAAAATCGTAGTGCACGAGTCAAAGTAGATGGGCACTACTCCACCTACAAAAACCACGAAAATGGGACCCCCCAAGGTGGAATCCTTAGCCCCTTCCTATTTAATTGTCTCATGGAAAAACTCATGCACATCGCACTACCGCATGGAGCCAAACTCTTCAACTATGTGGACGACTTTGCCCTTGTCACAATAGGACACAGAAACTCTAACAAGACACAGCGCTGCCTCACCAAGATTCACCGAGCCTCCATCTCCCTTGGAGTAAGAATCAATGCCCGCAAAACCAAGGCCCTTCCCATCCACCAGTGGAGACCAGACACTAATCTGGTCATAGGTAATGAGCCTGTGGACTGGGTTACCAAACACCAATACCTGGGTGTAATCATCGACCAAGGACTAACCTTTGGACCAGAAATTCAACACTTGCGCGACAGGTGCAGCCAGCGACAAGCGGTCCTTCGTCGGATGTCGGGCCTCTACGATGGTGCATCATTTAATGTCCTCAGAACCTTCTATGTACAAGCTATACGCAGCCTCATTGACTATGCTTGTCCCACACTCTGGCTACTAACAGACCAACAGTGGGACAAGATAGAAGTAATTCAAAACAACGCCACACGTACCATGCTAGGAGCCCCCATGTGGACCAAGAGAGAAAACCTCCAGATGGAATCGGGACTCATTCCACTCAAACTCAGAGCTCAGCAAAGACTGACCCGCCTTGTGGCCAAAACCACCACTGCCCAACATAAATGCCTAGCTGGCACAAATCTCCATCTAGCCCTCAATCACCAGCCCAACCACCATCCTAGAACCTGGGCAGCCAAGGTCTGCGCTAGCCTGCAAGCACTGCCAGTCAGGGAGAGCATCCTAGCCAAGATACAAGACACACCGCTTCCTGAATACAGATGCCCACCCCCATGGAATGACCAACCACTCGATATAAAGATCGAGCTCCCTGACAACCCCAAAAGCTTGGTAAATCCGCTTGTCCTTAAAAACATATATAAGGACAAAATACAGAGCTGGAGCAGGCCAAACTCTCAAGTCTACTACACTGACGGTTCAGTAAACCAAGATACTGGAGCCTCAGCCGCCGCCTTCATCACTGGAAACCACGTCCTATCCTGGAGACTGTCAAACTCCTGTTCATCGCTCCAGACTGAGCTTGTGGCCATAGCCAACGCCCTTGACTTCTTCATCCAGCAAGAAGCTGACCATGCCCTTATTCTCTCTGATTCTAAAGGCGCCTTACAGGCCATCAAGAAGCCACTCCTCAGAGACAATATTCGCATCATCACGACCATCCTCAGCCACTACCACAGGACAACCAGCCTTGGAAAAGCCATCACTCTTGCCTGGATTCCCAGCCACGTCGGCATCAAGGGAAATGAGGAAGCCGATCAATTCGCCAAACAAGCCACTCTCAGAGCAGAAATCCAGATATCTCTGTCTCCTGGGATGCAACAGATTAAAAATAAAGCCACCAAGTCACTCCTTAACACCTTAATAACTAAACGCAATCTGTGCACAGACATTGGCTCCCCCTCCACCTGGTGGTACAAAGCCACCACTGATCTTCGGCGTATCACCCTGCCGAAGAGCCTTCGACGAAGCACTGAGCTCAATGTGTACCGTCTGAGACTCGGGTACAAGTGCACCTGGCAAATAGTAGAGAATATCATCAAGGAATGCACCTTTTGCCAGGTAGCCTCACCACATCCACTGCTACACTACATCCTGGAATGTGATTCTTTTTCAGAGATTCGACGGAAAACTGGTGCCCCCGCAACATCTAGCGAAGACCCAAATGCCCTTCAGGTTGCTAGCTCCATCATCAGACTAGCAACAAATAACCACATGAACAGTCTATCAAATATTATCAGACAATACCCTCCACCAAGATAGCCATGCAATAACTCTCTCTCTCCCCCAAAACAGGAATTCATTTAAGTTGTTTGATGTAAACTAATAATTCACAACTGAATATTTATGCTCTCCGTTATCTTTACAGTTTTGCACAATCTCACCTGCGGGCCAATTAGGAAAGTCCGATCATCACCAATAACAAGAATTCACCCCACCTCCTCACCAACAGGAAAGCCCATTCGCCAGCAAGAGCGAATACCACGTACACTCCAAAGAAAATCTCACCCCACCTGCGGGCCACAAGTGGAAGGTCCGCTCACCCTCAGGGGTGAACATCCAACAACAAAAAATGTCATCCACTGTATTCCAATATATCCTTCTTCATTTAATGTCCAGCCATGTCCTGTAGTTGAGTCAGGAATTTTGGGTGACGACTCAAGGCTTCGCCTCCAGATGGCGGTCATAAAATTTGCTTGAAGTGTATGCTGCAGCAGAGTATTTTCACATGGTTGAAGCTGTCCAGAATCAATATCCCCTTCTCTGGCACGAAACATTTGATATCGAAGATCATTAATACAGACAAGTATTGTGTTTCTGCAGTACAGCTTACAAGTACACTCTTGTATGATATTGGAGAGTTCTGTGGGAAGTGTCCACATACTACCGAGAGAAGAAAATGCTTTCCTGAACTTCTCATCTCACTGAATAAGTTTCAGGGTTTTCAGCTTACCCTGAACTGCCAGGGCTTCTACAGAGTTGCATCCTGTTCATGCATGAAGTCTTAGTAATGTACTACAAACATCTTCCCCACCTGTTGCAGTTAACTTTGCGATATCCACAAACCTGACACGAGTCTTAGTGCCTCGCCTAATGAATAGTCTGCAGTTGATCTTTTGACTTAAGGCTAAACAAAGGATGAACACAACTGTGTCATCTGAAATGCATATAATAACGAGCTTATTTTCAGCAGCACGGTTTGCATACAGCAGTATGAGTGTGTTAGCTTCCCCTTGGGTGTATGATAGATCATATACTGTTGTACAGTCGTTGTGGGTCAGAAGTGAAGAGATATAATATTTTCTGAGTTACCAACATGAGTAAAATATCTAACATAAGCTATTTGTGTAATGTAATACAAAGTGTATAATTTTATATTTAAGTGAGGACAATTGTGTACAACAATATATGCATAATGCAATTTTGAATAATTTCTAGTTTGTTATAGAAATGTGTAACACAAACAATATGGGTTCTAGCCAACTATCAAATGTATTCAACAGGGTTGAAATAACTACCAAGTGTGAATATAGCTGTATTATGACATCTAGTATGTCATTTTATTTAGAGCATATTATAATTGTTTTCCACTGTTCTTGTATCATGAGTTTATGTGGCAGCATAATATTATCTAGTTCTGTCAAAAATTTAAAATTATACTGACGCAGATTATATTATTGGTGAAAATATTAAGATAAGTGTCTATTTTAAGCAAGGTCTTGCCGATATCTCAATGTCTGTATTCAACAGCTTATTTGAATTCCCTTGTTATATGCAAAATGTTATTTTAAACATCTTTCAGTTGAAGACTATTTTTTTGTAGGATCGACCAGTAATGAGTTATAGCCCAGTACCTATCATGTTCAAAATTTGCATGAACGATTGTTTCTAAGATGGTCGTCAATATGGCACTATATCTATGTCGTTTTAGAACATATTATGATTATTTTCCACTGATCATGTATCATATTGTGTGATAACATGTAAATTTAGGTTACTTATTTCAAAATTTATGATATATGTTGATTTATATTATATAAATGCTGAAAAATGTGAGAAAATTGTACTCTTTTTGACATGATCCCCTCTGGATGCAAGTGATACAGTGGACTTTCCGAACTTTGGGCCAAGTCACGGATAGATATTTTTGATTCACGCCCATCAGGATACTAAAGTAAGTATACTTTAACTTCACATCAATGCGTTCAACCTGCTCCACGAACGGTTCATGCTTTGAGACCAAAGGTGTCGTCATAGTTATATTGCTCCTGGGGTCAAAAGCTATGATGGTAATGAACCTACAAGACTAGATCGTCGTTGGAATCCAAAGAAGCGTTCATATGGGGTCTCATTAGTTGCAGTACACAAGTGTGACCTTACTGAATGCAATACACCAGGAAGCACCATCTCCCAGTATTGTTTTCCAAAGCCATGAATTTCAAGTGTTACGCAAATGGCTTTCCAGGCAATACCATTACATCATTCTACCTGGCCATTGCCAAGTGGATGATGTGTTGTCCTACTTGTTGCAACCACCCTTTGAGTAAGGTACATCTTTACTTTTTGGGACATGAAAGATGTCTCTTGATCTGAATGAAAGAAATTGGGCATTCCACAGAGGCTAAAGACTGATTCAAGACATTTGATCACAGTTCTTTTATACATCATTGGACATGGAAATACAAAGGGAAAATGCAAGTATTCGTCAATAATTGCAAGCATGTATTTATTACTAATTGTAGATGGCAAATGTCCCTTAAAATCAGTACTGAGGCATTCCATTGGTTGAGTGGCTTTAAAGAGTGCCCCTTTTGCTGGACATTGGAAAAGTGGTTTTAGCTGTGCACAGCTTTTACACAAATACATGCTTTCTTTACCTCCTCCGTTGAGAAAGGAAGGTTTTTAGATTGCACAAAATGTAAAAGTCGATCGACTCCAGGATGACAACCACCTTCATGAATGTCAGGGAGATGAGAAATAGAAGAAAAAGAACAGCAATATGCTCTGGTCAAGGTATCAGGTGCCACATTCTGCATACCAGGACAATGCTGTGCAGTGTAACTGAACAATGCTAGTTCCAACCTTCAGTCTTGCATTTTGCTATGCTTTACTTTAGTTCGCCTCCCACTGTCTAGCATAAATGCTACAGAGCACTGATTAGAAGCCACAGTAAAATTCTGTCTAGCTAAAAAAATGGTTCCATTTGTGCACAGCTTCAATAATGGTTGTAGCCTCCCTTCCCAATGCCAGGTAATGTAATTCACTTCCTTGGAGAGTTCTAGACATAAATGCTATGGCCGACCACCTTAATTAAGGACTGCTGAGATGACAATGTCTGAAGCATCGCACTCCACAACAATAGGATGGTACTCATCCTAAGACTGCAGAGCAGCATCCATAAGTTGCTTCTGCAAAAGAGTAAATGCTGCAAATACTGTTTCACTTACAAAATTGTTTGAACTGCATTAGTCTATCAACGCATTCACTGAGTGTCCGTTTAAAGTGACTTCTGTGGCTGCGTGTGAAAAATTACGAGGAAAGGAAGCAGCAATTGTAAGAAGAGTAGGGTTTTATAATGCAGCAGTAGTGCTCTCTGAAGGTTTTGATCTACAGACTCTTGCAATATAACCTTTCTGCCATATGCAGTATACAATTGTCACTAAATTCATACACAGTAGGACTTAAGTAACTCACCAGAGCTCTTAGTTATTGGGTGCAGCTTCCCCACTTTCCTCTATGAAGTTTGTAAATGTGTAGTACCAATGCTTCCATTCCTTGGCAGTTGTCAGTGAGTTGGGATCAGTTTCTAGGCGAAACGGCTTGAGTAATTTGGCCATTATTTTTTTTAATGTGTTGAGTAAATTGTAATGAGACTGAAACACTTGGCACGGTTTACAAGCTTTACTAAACACATTACCAAACTAGTATACCTGCAATAAAACAAAACAATAGTTTAAAGAAAAGAGTCCTGCTAACAAAATCAAGGTAGGCATGTAACTTGAAATGGGAACATAACGTAATACAAAGATTTACATACATTATATAATACATCCGAGAATTAGACGATTCATGTTGTATTATATCACAGGACTACCAACCTTTGTAAACAATATAAAACAAGAGAAATGCACGATTCGTCTGTTCACAATGCTATCACAAACATTCATAACAGTAAAGCAAGTATATTTCACTGCAATATCCTTAACCTTCTACTTTTTATTTGTTTTAGTGTTTTCTTCGCACCCAGGCTTCACATATAGAAATGGTTGGAAGTCGATAGTATTTTGGCAAGGAAAAAGATGGATATATTAGCAGTGAGTGAAGCAAGGTTTTAGTGGAAAGATGAGGGGTACACTGGGAATGTTTGGAGTAGACAGAAAGCAGTAGAGAATTAGTAGCCCTGATGATGAGTAAAAATGGAAATGGAAAGTTTTGAGATTATTTCAATGAGAATTTGGATAAATTTGAAATTATTGTGAATATCTTATTGGTATGAGGCTTGATTTTTGAGTGGGAGATGAGCCTGTGAATGATATATTTGGGAAGTGTGATGTACCCAGAAGATGAAGAGAAATAGAGAGAAAATGGCAGGCTTGTGTATAAAGAAAGATATGATAAATGTTAATAGCGTGTTAAAACAAGATATGCATAATTAAGTACAAACGAATAGATATAGGGGGGTGTAGAGTAAGAGATAGAACATTAATGGATAAATATAGTGATGTCAAGAGGGTGAGTGGAAGTAGCGAACGCACTGAGAGGAGAAAAAGATTGAATAGCTGTCCATTACCTGCTAAAAGGAGGAATGAATGGATAAAAGATGGAGTAAAATATGAAGAGAGAGAGAGGAAGAGAACTGTTGAAAAGAGGCTAAGTATATGAGAGAGTGGAAGAATGTGAGTATCAGACAGATGTAATGAATAATATGAATATAATTTACGGGAAGAGAGTTGATGGCTTGAACAGAAAATGAAAAATATTTTTAGGAAAATTTTTGAAATGTGTAGAAGTAGTGTGTGGGATGAGACGAATGCGTGGCAGCAGAATGAAAGCTATTGAAAAGTGAAATGAAAAGGGGAGTGTGGCAGTCACAGAGAAGAAATGTGTATATATATATATATATATATATATATATATATATATATAAATATATATATATATATATATATATATATATATATATATATATATATATATATATATATATATATATATATATATATATATATATATATATATATATACATAAAATATGGTTACAAAGAGGGAATGTGGAGAAGTATGGGAATTATTGAGTGAAAAGGGGGCTAGCATATCGAATAGTCAGAAAGGCAAAGAACAAGAGCAGTTGTTAGTTAGAGTAAAGATTTCTCTTTATTTGAAGGGAATAGAATACTGTTTCAGAAGCAAGTAAAAAAAAATGATTTGAAAAAGCGAGTCTGTTTGACAGGAAAAGGTAAAAGGAGCAGATCGGCAGTTGCTAGTGGATGCATGAAGGTGAAAGCATTTAGTTGTGATTATTTCAAGGAATTTATGAATATGGAGGATGATTAACTGGAGGTACCAATAGCTGTGCTAGATACTAGGAATATGATAATGCTAGATGAGGAAAATTATCAATCCCATTGCAGGGCTCATGAACTGAATCTTCTGACTTTGATGTTCTCTGGCTGAAATCTATCTCTTTACAACCGCTATATCCTTTTGCTTCTACTACTTTTCTCCAAACTCCACCAGCTTTGTGTTTCCGTTGAATATCTGTCCTCTTGCCATGAGTTCTTGCTATCTTCTCAACCACGTGCTGAAGTTCTCTATTTTGAAGACTTCACTGTACACCACAGTGAGTGACCTAATTCTACTCATACTGATGTGGGAGGAAGTGTGACCCTTGCTTTCTCTATTACTCACAATGTGGAGCAAATTTTCAAACATCCTACTCGTGTTCGATCGACAAAACAAGTAGCCGTCACTCTTGACCTATGTCTTACTTCCAGCCTTTCAAACTACTCATATTCTGTGCTTTCCACTCTTGGTAAATCTGACCACTCTATGATCTCAATCTCTTCCATTTTCACGCCCCCTCCATCAATTCCTCCTAATCAGTGCCACCTTTGGCATTTTGAGCATACCAAAGGTGAAGATTTGCATAACTTCCTCTCCGACTTCCCATGGCAGATTATTGCCGAGATCATTAACTCGGGAATGGAGGCATTCATCCCCTTCTCCATAAAAATTTTTTCTCCCCCTAATCCTTGGTTTGACCAGTCCTGCTCCATGGTTTTTCAGACAAGAGATTGGACATACAGGTCGTACTAAGCCACTCATTCTGATTTAACTCACTCTGCTTTTATTGTAGCTAGGAATCACTATGCTGCACAGATTCGTAGATATAAAGCTTACTTTATTAGAAGGAAATTTACTGATCATAACTCCTCTTCCACTGATAAATGTTTCCGGTCATTTGCTAAAAACCTCTTCTAAAACTTTTGTAACTCAAAATTTCCCCTCTCTTTCGTTCTGATGGTTCTGTA
>JAXCGZ010002688.1:17500-22500 GCA_037179515.1 Halocaridina rubra
ATATATATATATATATATATATATATATATATATATATATTATTAAAATAATATAAGTGATATACTCCATATATCTACGTTAAGGGTCGGTTTCTAACTTTTGATTAATAGACTCGGCAATTCTTATTTCAACTTGGTCTTTTCCTTTATATATTTTTGTATATTCTTCACTGTGTATGGACTTTTTACTGATGTTTTCACAGTGGTTGCGAATGCAGGACTGAAGAGGCCTTGATACAAATTTCTTTGTTCTATAACTCTTCCCATCATGTTCAGACATTCGAACAGCTAAACGACCTTGTTGTCGAGCATATATAACAGTTTCCACAAGCTGTACATTTATATAAATATACAATGTCCGAACACCACTTGGAAGGTATTAAGTCCTTATGAGGGGAGACATTTCTTAATTTGAAATAATTGACATGGACCCCATTTAATATTATCGGTGGAAAATATTCGTTACAAACCATTTTAAGTGTTTCATTTATATATTTACAAATTTCATCATTCTGGAAAGGAAACGTTATATAATATTCTTTTTGTTTGTTGTTATGATTTGTTTTAATATATTTTAATGTTTTAATTGAATGAATCCTCTGTGTATATACAGAAATTCATTCTTGAAAATTGGAATGGATTTGTTCTGTCATTTGCAGATGAAAATGGGTCTAGCTGTGACCCGAAATATTAAATCAAGTGGTAAAAGATGAACAAGTCGATTATTCTCCATTATATTTTTCAATTTATAGTTAGTTTAAGATTCAGTAGTCTCCGTGGCTAAATGGTAGCGTCCGAGACTCAGTGTTGGCAGGTCGAGGGTTGGCGCCTCGTCACGGACTGAGGTTAGTAAGGGCATACACTCAGGGTAACGATTACATTTGCCAAAACAAGTCCTTCGCAAGAAGGCAACCGTCCTAGCCCTTAGTAGAAAAGAGAGTTCGAGACGTAAACCGAATCAGTTCGTTTAAGATTTCCTTAAGGAAAACCTATTTTTTCAGTTATCAGTATAATTATCATTATTATTATTTTTATTTTTATTATTATTATTATTATTATTATTATTATTATTATTATTATTATTATTATTATTATTATTATTATTATTGTCATTATTATAGTGTCATTATTATGTATCATTATTATCATTATTATTATTATTATTATTATTATTATTATTATTGAGTGTGACACTGGAACAGGAAAAACTGCCCTAATCGATAAAGGCCCGTGCACAAGAAAACAGCAACAAAAAGGTTAAGAACGAGGCAGAGATGAGGTAATATCACACAAAGGAAAACAACAGACAGAAAAATCTGTCACAGTACAGAGTACCCAGCGATATGGAGGACTAGGTCCTGACATGACGATAGATCTGCTTTGTGAAGGATGATAGGCCATAAGAATTAGGAAAGTCAGAAGGAGGAAGAGAGTTCTTGAGTCTGGAAGTAGATGGGAAGAAGCAGTCTCTGCACCGACCAATCCGCTAGCTACAAATCTCCACACAGTGCCTGTGAGATGAGGCCGCTTGGCGAGTGTTACGCAGCCTCGGCAGAGGGGGAGGGATGCAACTCGCCAACTCATCAGAGCAGCAATGTAAGTAGTAGCGATAAAAAAGAGAAAGGGAAAATAATGTATGGTGAACAGAGAGAGAATCAAGATAAGTAGCAAGAGAAAGATCATTAATGAGTTTGACTGCCTTAAATTCAACCCTATCAAGGAGATAAGTATGAGAAGAAGCACCCCAGATGTGTGAGCAGTATTTTAAGCAGGGACGGATAAGACTTTTATCGATTTTAAGTAGCTATAAAGAGGAAAAGTAATGACATAAACGAAACAAAGCCCCCAATTTTTTGGATGAAGATTTAGAAATTTGGATTATGTGATTCCTCCAAGACAAGTTAGAGGCTATATGGATTCCTAAAATGTTGATAGAATTAAGAGTGTAAAATTCGTTAGTTTTTAAGACAATAGGGTTATCAGGAGGAGAAGAAGACAAAGAGATAACCAGAAACTGTGTCTTGGAAGCATTGAATTTAACTAAACTTTGAGTGCCCCACTCAGATACCCTCTGCAAATCGGAGTTGAGTGTAGAAGAAAGTGTGATATGAGACTGATTACGAGTAGCAGATGAAGGTTGTGAAGAAAAGGCAGAAGATCATTAATGAAGAGAAGGAACAGAGTAGGCGAAAGAACAGAGCCCTCTGGAACACCACTGGTAACAGGGAAAGGGCTATATGTCGCACCATCAACAACTACAGATAAACAATGGTCAGAAAGAAAACTGGAAATCAGGGAACAGACTCTGTATGGAACCTTGCAGGGATACCATCGGGTACAGATGCCTTTTTCGTGTTTAGAGGGCAGAGAATCTTATGGACTTTGAGTGAGGAAAGAATAAAGGAGTGCTTAGGGTTAGAGAAGGGTAAAGTATGAGGGTCAAGTGTGCTGGAATCACTTATGGAAGTGTTGGCTGAAAATTGAGAGTCAGTGAGTGGCTTTGTTAGTGGGGAAGCAAGCTATAGAACCTTTAGGCCGAATGAGATGGGGAAAGCTTTAATTACATAAGTTTTTAGAGAGGCTTTTGGTTAAGGACCAGAGTCTTTTTTCATTGGGAAATAGTTAAGGTCATCAACTTTCCGTTTTAAAAGGAAGCTTTGACCTTCAGATCAGAGCAGTGCAGCGATTTCTAGTTGCAACAAAAGTATAGTAAATTCAATCAAAGGGAGAGGCTCGATATGACTGATATGCCCGATCCCTGGTCTGAATAGCCATGGAACAGGCAACGTCAAACCATGGATTAAGGAGACAAAAGGTGCATTGGAGTAATTGGATTGCTCATGTGAAATTTCTAATACATTTTTGCTTTTCTTCGAAATTTATAATATTTTTCATCATTGTAAGTATTGTAAATATTTTGTTCTACACTAGATAAATAACATAGAAGCTACTATATAAAGAATCCAAAGAGGAAGAGATTACCAAACCTCCTTCCTCAAATCTATTTCTATCTTGCAGTCATATGTAGGATATAGCAGAGTGATGTTCTTCATCTTCCTTATCCTCAGGGATAAAATGGATAACCAAAGTCACAGTACATATGCAGTTGTAGCCATTCAGATTCTTGCCCTGTCTCCTCTCATAATACACTCGCTTGGTGTGTGTGTATGTTTTTGTTGAAGTCTTGATAGGATGGAAATTAATGGTCTGGAAAAACCGCTGTGTGGGGCAGAATATATTGTCATGGTAATACGGAACAAAAAAGCCTGGTGCTTTGGTCACAGATAGACAGCTCTCTCTCTCTCTCTCTCTCTCTCTCTCTCTCTCTCTCTCTCTCTCTCTCTCTCTCTCTCTCTCTCTCTCTCTCTCTCTCTCTCTCTCTCTCTCTCTCTCTCTCTCTCTCTTGGTCGCTTTGCATGTGCTTGCTTTAAGTAATAAGAAAACATTAATAAATGCCATAAGGAAAAACAAACTACTTTTAATAATAGTTCAGCTATTTCTAAGTAAGAGTAGGCCTACAAAATTTGCGATGTTTATATTTAGAGTGTAAGACCTGGTGATTATTTTCCTCTTTTCGTTTATTTTGATAATTAGCTATAAGATCAATTGTGCTGATGATAATCAAATATTATCCATTTGATTCTGAAGTGTTTAATGTTTAAGAGTTGGGTAGTTGAAAATTTATTGACCACAAACACACACACACAAACACACGTACATACACACACAAACACACACACACACACACACACACATATATATATATATATATATATATATATATATATATATATATATATATATATATATATATATACATATATATATATATATATATATATATATATATATATATATATATATATATATATATATATATATATATATATATATATATATATATATATATATATATATGCATATATATATATATATATATATATATATATATATATATATATATATATATATATATATATATATATATATATATATATATATATATATATATATATATATATATATATATATATATACATATATATATATATATATATATATATATATATATATATATATATATATATATATATATTATATATATATATATATATATATATATATATATATATATATATATATATATATATATATATATATATATATATATATATATATATATATATAAATATGTATCTATAATTATAAATATATAGCACCAGCCGCCCGTTGTGATGCTACTGCTGAAGGTTTTTTGAATTTAAATAGGTCTGTCTAGAACAGTTCGATGTTAAGTCTTCCTTCAGTTACGGTTCTTTTTCTATGCCTACAGCTAAACTGACTCTTCTTGGATATTCATCTCACATCTTTTATTATACCTTCCCATCTGACAAGTCATTACCCTTCACATCTGACAAGTCATTACACTCTCCATCTCTCTTTCTCTTTACTCTATGTATTCTTCGTGCCCAGGCCCTATGAGGGCTGTTTTATTTTATAATTTTTTTTTCACGTCCTGGTTTCACAATCATAAAAAAGAAAGAAAAAAGATATATATATATATATATATATATATATATATATATATATATATATATATATATATATATATATATATATATATATATATATATATATATAAATGCATATATATATATATATATATATATATATATATATATATATATATATATATATATATATATATATATATATATTTATATATATATATATATATATATATATATATATATATATATATATATATATATATATATATATATATATATATATATATATATATATATATATATATATATATATATATATATATATATATATATATATATATATATATATATATATATATATATATATATACATATGAATAATTTTTTACCCCGACCGGGACTCGAACCTAGGACTTATGATTACTAAGTCAAGGCGCTACCACTACACCACAGAAGGTTAAAAGGAATCCAACCTTATAGCTTATATCT
>JAXCGZ010002688.1:32500-40491 GCA_037179515.1 Halocaridina rubra
GCCTTAACTTAGTAATTATAAGTCCTAGGTTCAAGTCCCGGTCGGGGTAAAAAATGATTCATATATATATATATATATATATATATATATATATATATATATATATATATATATATATATATATATATATATATATATATATATATATATATATATATATATATATATATATATATATATATATATATTGTATTGCTTTTAAGAACATATAATCTAATTAGCAACAGGTAAGTATAGCATAGCAATAAGAACAAATCACACCTCATATGTACCTCAATATTACAATATCTCCCGAAAGCAGTATCGGATCCACATTTTGGGGGCCCTGAAGCTTTCATAATCTTATGCGTTCCTCCGGAAATAGCAACAATAGGACAGCATCCAACAGGGTCTAAAAGAGTTTGCTGTCCTTGCATGACATCAAAGAAAAAATGGCTGAGAACCGAGTGGTGATGGACTCCTTGAAAATTGGCCGTACAGTAAGACCCTTCCCAGCACAGCATTGCCTTGGTAAAAGTTAGTTTTTTTTGTTATTGGAGAATTGTGAATGACATGAATTTACTTTAAAATATTTACAGCTTCAAACGTAAATCTTTGCGATGCAAAAAGCCTCCCTTTGAAAGTGATATTGCTATTCTTCCTACGGTTTTTACCGCATGTGAATGAATCTGGCCTTCAAAACCATTAGAAATCTATCTTAGCCTAACCTAAGCTAAGCTAACCTACTCTAACGTAACATACCCGATCATGCTTGAGCCAACCTAAAAACAAAAAAATTTCGAATATTTTGAAGGCTAGGGAAGCAATCATCGAGAACATCATAACATAATGGTAGTTTATTGACGCCCTTAAAGATAGCTTCAGGCACTCAGGCGCCTTGCTGTAACCCCATAAATGGATGAGAAAATGGGTAATAAGGAAAAAACTTCTCCACACATTGTCATTAACACTGTCAACCTAATGTGCATAATTAAATCTGCCCTTTCTGCACATTGACTGGCCAGTTATACTAAGGTTAGCAAAGGACGTCGTGCGAACATATGTCTAGTGGTGAGACACTGCAGTAGGAAGAGATCCTAGTGAGTTGAAAAAAAAGATTTCAATATCGAGAGCTACTTAGACAGCAAAAGATAGTCGGGGATCAGGCGGGTGTCATCATATAAAAAAATTACCATGTACTTTGTAAAAACAATCACTAATAAACCAAACAGTTTCATCATGAATGGCGAATTTGTTTGACTAAAAAGGAATTGAGAACTAAAGAAAAGAATGCCGATTGAACACTTAAACTCCTTTGAATTTTTGTTATCATTTTTGTAGCTTTTGTGATCGTAATTATTCTGATTATTCTTATCATTATCATCATCATTATTATTATTTTTACTATTACTATTACTATTATTATTATTATTATTATTATTATTATTATTATTATTATTATTATTATTATTATAATCCCCCGAGGGAAGGGAGCTAGAATACTTCCTCCGTGTTTCCCAGCGTGTCGTAAGAGTCGACTAAATGGGGATGAGCGAGGGAACTGGGAATCTTCTCCTCTCTATTTTCTCTTCCATAAGAGTCAGAGTATTTTGCCTTGACTCAGCCACTCCCCTTACAAGGTAAAAATGGCTTTATTATTATTATTATTATTATTATTATTATTATTATTATTATTATTATTATTATTATTATTATTATTATTATTATTATTATTATTATTATTATTATTATTATGTTGTTGTTGTTATTTATGGATCATTCGCTACATATTTTGTAACAATTGTTTTGAAATTAAAAGGGTGACTTTCTAATAAGAATTAAAGAATTCTTGTTCAAATAACCAAATCAGTCCCAACAATAAATTTTCAAAAAAGTAAAAGGAGAAACTTTGTCCATTAAAGGCAACATATAAAATTAAGCCAGAAATAAAACTTGAAAATGCAAAACTTGAGTTTAAGATTAAATGAAGTACTTCATAAAAGGCCATCATACAGAAATTACTTTTTTTTTTCAGGCTAACGACAGTTACTTACAAAATATATCGCTATTTACTATTAATTGAAGATATTGTAATTTCTGTAGTGCTTAAAGTACCTAACTTCTATAATTCTGTACTTTTGTTGAACTTATCCTGCACTTGTTTTGTCATTGATGATTCAGTTATCTTTCTCTTTACTAGATTACTACAAGATTATATAACTCTGGATTTTCTGTTTTCATATTTTATTATTAATATCTAAAATAACACAACCAAAATGAATATTTCCCCATTCTTTTGCATGATCTATGTTGTTGTATCTTATTTGCAATCTTTTACCTAATTAATACATACTGAAGTGTAATTTTGGCATGGTGTTCAATGGATACATCCCAATTTTGATTTTGGAGCATTCCTTATTATTATATTCCTAACAGTCCGAATTAAAAAATATGAGAGTTGCACCATAATTACTTAATAACATTGGTTACTCTTTGAAATTAGAGTGGCATGGTAAATCTAAAAGATTAACCCACCTTGGATATTCCAATATTTCTCCATCCGTGAAACAACATATAGAAAAAAAATAACGCTATATTTCGGGTCCTAACTGGACCCGTTCTTAAGCACAAGTGAGTGTAAAAGAACAATGACAGATGGGAGTAAAAACAAAAAGGACTTCGGAGGACCTGAGCGATTTAATAATTGAATATAGTAAGTCAGGTCTAATCCAAAAGGAATAATGCCCTCAATCAAAGAAAACCGACAAAATAATTAATTAGTCATTAGCAATAAAATATGCTAATCTCTAATTACAAATAGGACCAATGAGCTCTAAATCACACAAACCTAACAGAAAAAAAAATAAAAAAATAATATACATATATATATATATATATATATATATATATATATATATATATATATATATATATATATATATATATATATATATATATATAAATATATATATATATATAAATATATATATATATATATATATATATATATATATATATATATATATATATATATATATATATATATATATATATATATATAAATATATATATATATATAATATATATATATATATATATATATATATATATATATATATATATATATATATATATATATATATATATATATATATATATATATATATATATATATATATATATATATATATATATATATTGGATTCCTTTTAACCTTCTGTGGTGTGTAGTTGGTAGCGCCTTGACTTAGTAATTATAAGCCTTAGGTTCGAGTCCCGGTCGGGGTAAAAAATAATTCATGTTTTCACATATGTAGTGTGCTTATTTGGTTATTGTATGACCCGAATGAGATTGGGAATTGAATTAAATGCGAAAATGAAGCCACGAGTGAGGTTGGGGAATCTGTAATATGAACATAGTGACATTCAGATAGAATGCGTTCATCCCTAAGTATGGCAGATATAAGCTCTAAGGTTGGATTCCTCTTAACCTTCTGTGGTGTGTAGTTGGTAGCGCCTTGACTTAGTATTTATAAGTCTTAGGTTCGAGTCCCGGTCGGGGTAGAAAATGATTCATATATATATATATATATATATATATATATATATATATATATATATATATAAATATATATATATATATATATATATATATATATATATATATATATATATATATAGATAGATAGATAGATAGATAGATAGATAGATAAAAATATATATGCAAATACATAAACATATACGTATAAATATATATACATGCACACATATTCACACACGAGTGCATATAAAGAATAAAAAGTATGTAAGATGATTAACCTAACTGAAATATAAAAAAAATATTAGGAAAAATGAGACTAATGCTAATAATAATGATACAAATAATTGTAATAATCCTAAAATTAATAATAATACCAGAAATGCTAACAATGGTAATAGAACAACAATAACGACCAATGCAATATATGCACTCGTGTGTGTCAATATGTGTGCATGTATATATATTTAGATGTTTATGTTTATGTATATGCATGTTTATATGTGTGTATGCATATATATTTTAACTATATATATATATATATATATATATATATATATATATATATATATATATATATATATATATATATATATATATATATATATATATATATATATAAGAACATAAGAACATAAGAATAGAGGACACTGCAACATGCCTACTGGCACACACGAGGCAGCTCCATTTTTGAATTGTATTTTCAGCATGTCTAACCTATTCTATTCTACTCTACTTATTTATTCTGTTTTTCTTTTTATGATTTTTCTAATAAGCACTAACCTATTCATACCCACCCTACCTCTGTCATATGTCTATCTAATCTACATTTGAAGGTGTCTAAGGTATTGGCATTTACTATCATACTAGGAAGCTTGTCCCATGCATCAGCTACTCTATTACCAAACCAATTTTTACCAATTTCCCTTCTGAACCTAAATTTATCAAGCTTAAATCCATTATTACGAGTTCTGGTTTGATCATGAATTTTTAAAACTTTATTAATATCTCCCTTGTTAATCCCTTTAAACCATTTATACACTTCAATCATATCCCCCCTAACTCTTCGCCTCTCTAGAGAATGTAGATTAAGTTTTTTTAATCTGTCCTCATATGGTAGATTTCTGATATTGTGTATCATCTTGGTCATTCTTCGTTGCACTCTCTCCAAGGATTCAATTTCCATTCTATAATAGGGTGACCAGAATTGCACAGCATAATCTAAATGGGGCCTAACTAATGCAAGATAGAGCTGCAAAATAACTTTTTCCGTCCTATTGCTAACGCTTCTTGAGATAAATCCTAAAATTCTGTTTGCTTTATTTCTGACTGCTTTGCATTGCTCTCTTGGCTTAAGACTACTACTCACAAGAACTCCCAAATCCCTTTCACACTGAGAACTCATGATTTCATGGTTATTTAGCTTATAACTAGTATTGTCTTTTATAGTACCCATTTTAACTACTTTACATTTTTCAACATTAAATTCCATTTGCCATTTGTCCGACCATTCAGATAATCTATTTAGATCTTCCTGTAAAGCATGAATGTCTTCTTTTCCATTTATAGTTCTACCTATTTTAGTGTCGTCTGCGAATTTACTTAGGTTACTACTGATATCCGAATCCAGATCATTTAGATATACGATGAATAATAGAGGACCCAGTACCGAGCCTTGTGATACCCCGCTTGTAACCGAGCCCCACTCTGATTTCTCTCCATTTATGCAAACCCTCTGTTTTCTGTCTTTTAACCATTGTTTGATCCATCTGAGCACAGCTCCTCCTATACCATGAGCTTCCAGCTTTTTAACTAATCTTTTGTGAGGAACTCTATCAAAAGCTTTGCTAAAATCTAGATATATTGTATCATATTCTTTGCCACAATCTACTGCCTCGTAAACTTCTGAATAAAAAGACAGTAAGTTTGTAAGGCACGAAAAACCCTTAAGAAACCCGTGTTGTGAAAGTTTTATCAGTCTGTGTAATTCTAGATGTGCCCTTAGTTTGTTTGCAAGTATGGATTCTAGAATCTTACCCACTGTTGACGTTAAACTTACCGGCCTATAATTATTCTTTTTAACACGTTCTCCTTTTTTAAATATTGGTACCACATCTGCCAATTTCCACTCCATGGGTACCGATCCTAATTTTATTGAATTATTAAATAATGCAGTTAGAGGACAACTAAGCTCTTCCTTGCATTCCTTTAATATTCTAGCATATATTCCATCAGGTCCCGGAGATTTATGAGCCTTTAATTTATCTATTTCTTTTATTACCTCCTCTCTCGTAATATTTATTGAACTAAGTATATTATCGGGACTGTCTCTGTAAATGGATTCTACTTCCGGAATATTTTCCAAGTTTTCATTTGTAAATACAGATAAGAAATAATCATTTAAACATGTACACATCACTTTATCGTCATCTGTAATATGACCATTGGCTACTTCAATTGGTCCGACTTTTTCCTTAAATTTTGTTTGATAATGTTGATAAAACCCTTTAGGATTTTCTTTAGCTCCTCCTGCTATTCGAACTTCGTATTTTCTTTTCGACTCTCTAACTATCTTTTTAACTTCCCTGTTTAACTGTATATATTGCTGCCTCACCTGCTCTTCACCTCTTTTTAGTTTCCTGTATATTCCTCTTTTAATACCTATAAGATTCTTTATTCTATTGTTCATCCATTTAGGGTCATTTTTCCTTGATCTGCAATGTTTCATGGGAATATAGTCTCTCTGACTATTCTTAAGAGTCATGACAAAAATTGTTATATTCCTCATCCAAATTTATATTAACTGACGGGCTGCTGTTCTTTCCTGTGAGAAAATTTAATGTATTGATCTTATCTTGTGATAATCCTTGGCATGTGGTACCCAAATTTCGGGGTAATCCGCTACCTGTGACCTGACCTGCTGGATTAACTACCCACATCTGTACCCCAGAAATCCCTTCCCATACCTCATTAGATAATTTAGTTTTTAAGCCCTCAAAATCTCCTGCTCTAAAGTTTGGAACAATATTCTTATTTTCCTTTATAGTTTCCTTGAAAATTATGTTAAATCTAATGGAATCATGGTCACTGTTGCCCAATTTTTCACCAACTTCTAAATTTGTAACCATATTCTCTCTATTACTAAGAACTAAATCTAGTGTATTCACCCCCCGTGTTGCTTCATGTACATGCTGAGAAAGGAAATTGTCTTCTACTACTTCCAAAAACTCCTTAGAGCTACTATCACCTGTTATGGTTTCCCAGTTAATATGTCTAAAATTAAAATCGCCTACAATGCAAACTCTATTTGACCTGCTCACTTTAGAAATTTCATCGTATATAACTTGCGACTCTATATTATCAAGATCAGGTGGTCTGTAGACTACTCCTACAACTAGACTTTCTATATTATTTTTAATTTCAACCCATAAGGTTTCTGAATTTAGATTTGTCTTAATTCCAGACTTAATGCAGCTTCTGAGGCTATCTTTAATATACATAATTACCCCTCCCCCTCTTTTATCTGCACTACGATCAGCGTTATAAAGTTTATATCCTGTAATTATGTACTCAGCTTTAAGGTGTTTGCTTTCTAATTTAATCCAACTTTCACTAATGCATATTATATCCGGTCTCTCACTACATACTATGGCTCTCAGTTCTTCTATCTTGTTACCTAAACTACGGCTATTTGTATAATATACTTTTAAACTTTCTCTAGCTTCACCCTTCTTGTGGCTATTCTTTTTGTTAATATTTGTTCTATGTAACAAATGGTTCTTATCCTTAGACTCCCAGTTATTTGACCCACTATTTACTGAACCCTTACTGACTAATTTCTCTGCACAAGTATTAATCATTTCATTATTTGTGTCTAACAAAACCCCCCTACCTCTCTGTCTATCATACCAGCCAATACCGAGACACCTGAGTTAGAAAGATGCACTCCATCCCTTGCATACATATGCTTACGACTAGTGAAGTGATCCCACCCGTCTATAAAACCTATATTATTCTCCCGACAGAAGACTTTCATCCTAGCATTTACTCCTATAGCTCGAGACCACCACTCTGAACTTTGGCTAAGCCTAGGGAGAATACCACACATCACAGGAACTGCACCCCTTTTCCTAATCTTATCCAGGGCTTGTCTATACAACCTAATCAGCTCTTCACTTCTACCATCCTGCACGTCATTTCCCCCAGCTATCAAACAAACAACATCTTTTTTCTCAATCCAGCTATTTATTGACTCACCCACCTTCTTCATACCTGCTCCAGGGAAAAAATATTTTCCTCTAACTCTATGCCTGAGTTTCCTGTCTACATATCTGCATAGTGAATCCCCTACAATTACCAAAGAACGAGACTTATCCGGAGGATGGGTTACTCCGACCTTGGGAGACTTACCTAGGCTCTTGACCTGAGAGCTTTTCCCACTTCCATTTTTACGATCGCTAGTACACCTATATATA